>JASDQU010102578.1:97227-116012 GCA_032191745.1 Picea mariana
TCGTGGGCAAAACAAGCACCTCCCGGCCTTCCCCCAAGAAGTTCATGTAACCAATCCCCTCCCTTAGAAAAAAAGGGTAATAATAAAAAATAGGAATAAACACTTGGTCCCTCAAGCTCCCTCTCTTGTGGAATCATAGCCCCCTATAAATCTAGTCCTTGTCCATCTAGCAGCCATTAATGTATTTATTATTATTAATGATCAAAACATTAAATTTCTTGGGCATACTAGCCCTTCTATCATTGGTTGGTCACTCTGGCCTCTCAACATTGTAATAATACATTATTTAAAATGGGGGTTCAAAAACCTTGAGTGTTACATCCCCTCCCTCTTATTTTGGCATTGTCCTCAGTGCATATACAAAACGGAGATCAAAATCTCAAATTTATTCAAAAAATTTGCGGTTACTCTTCCCACATGGCATCTTCATGCTCCCAGGTAGCATTTTCAGTACCATAGCAGGTCCACTGAACTTTTACCAATTCTATAACTTGATTCTGGAGCATTTTGACTTTTATGTCCAACACCTACACTAGCTAAACCTGAAAGTCTCCCTCCGTCTCTACTTGAATCAGATGCCGATCAATAACATGGTTAGGATCATGTACATATTTCTTTAGTAAAGATACATGAAATGCATTATGCACATTCATGGAAGAAGGCAATGAAAGCATGTATGCAACCGACCCTATTCTGTCCAATATTTCCAATGGACCACAGAATTTGGCTGCCAGCTTTGTACAACTACCCAATTTCAAAGAGATTTTCTTCGGATTCACTTTCAAAAGTACATGCTCCCCTAATTTAAATTATCTAACTATCCTATTCTTGTCTGCATAAAATTTTTATCTATCCTGATCTGCCTTTAAATTCTTCTTAATCTTGACCACCTAGTCTTCCATGTTCTTGGGGAACTTTGGCCCATGTACCACTCTATCTGTTGGGTTTTCCCAACTCACTTGAGTATTGCATTTCTTACCATACAAGGATTCAAATGGGATCACTTTCAATGAATCTTGATACCCGTTGTTATATGCAAACTCAACCAAGTGTAAGTAATCTTCCCACTTAGATGGCTTATCCATCACATACATTCTCACCATGTCTTCAATTATTCGATTGACCCTCTCTATTTTCCCATCTATATGGGGAAGATATGATGTGCTAAAGTTTAGATTTGTGCCAAATCCTTTAAACAATCCCCTCCATAAATTAGAGGTAAATTGTGTATCTCTATCCGAGACAATTTTCCTAGGTATCCCATGCAACCTAGCAATTTCCTTCATGAAAATTTATGCAATATTAGTTGTTGTATGCATTGTCTTCATAGGCACAAAATGAGCAGCCTTTGTTAAATTTTCAACCACCACCATGATTGAATCATGTTTCTTATTCATTCTAGGTAATCCTGTGATGAAATCCATGGTGATCACTTCTCATTTCTTTTCTAGAATTGGCAATGGCTGCAACAAACTCGATGGGTGCCTAAGCCTTCACCTTGTGACATTCCATACATCGAGTGATGTAATCAGCAATATCCTTCTTCATTCCCAACCAAAAGAACTGGCTTCTTACTGCTATAATTGTTTTATGGTAACCGGGATGTCCAGCATAAGGAACCTCATGCATTTCCTTCAGTACCAAATTCATCAGTTCTCTAGAACTAGGAATATAGATTCCATTTTTATGCATGAGGAATCCATCTTCCTTTATCTCATGCTCCTTTATTTTCTATTGTACATCTCCTTGCTGTAATTTTTCCTTTACCTATAGGTAATGCTGATCTGTAACAAGACCATCTAAAAAAAAATTCTTCAAGTTTGACTCATGCATACTGACAGGAGTAGCATGCATGGCATGCACTCTCCTATTAAGTGCATCCACAAATTTATTTTCCTTTCCCTTCATGTGCTTGATATCAAATTCATATTCACTTAAAAATTCCAGCCATCTTATTTTTCTGGCATTCAAGGTCGGTTGCTCGAAAACATACTTCAGACCAATGTGGTTTGTCATTAATTTGAATTTCTTCTCCATGAGATACTGCCTCCACATCCTCAAGGTGTGAAAAATGGCAGCAAGCTCCAATTCATGCATGGCATAGTTCCTCTCATGTTCCTTAAGCGTCATGGACTCATATCCGGTGACATGTCCATTCTGCGTCAGGACTCCCCCAATTCCTTCCTTACAAGCGTTTGTGCGTACCACAAAACTTTCATTTGGGTTGAAAATATTTCCTACCTTCCTTACAAGCATCTGTGCGTACCACAAAAATTTCATTTGGGTCAAAAATCTTTCCTACCATACAAGGATTCAAATGGGTTCATTTTCAATGAATCTTGATACCCATTTTTATATGAAAAATCAACCAAGTGTAAGTAATCTTCCCACTTAGATGGCTTATCCATCACATACATTCTCAGCATGTCTTCAATTATTTGATTGACCCTCTCTATTTTCCCATCTCTTTGGGGATGATATGTTGTGATAAAGTTTAGATTTGTGCCAAATCCTTTAAACAATCCCCTCCAAAAATTGGAGGTAAACTTCGTATCTCTGTCTGAGACAATTGTCCTAGGTATCTCATGCAATCTGGCAATTTCCTTCATGAAAATTTCTGCAATATTAGTTGTTGTATGCGTTTTCTTCACAGGCACAAAATGAGCATCCTTTGTTAATTTTTCAAACACCACCATGATTGAATCGTGTTGCCTATTCGTTCTGGGTAATCCTATGATGAAATCCATGGTGATCACTTCCCATTTCTTCTCTGTAATTGGAAATGGTTGTAGCAAACCCATTGGGTGCCTATGCTCAGCCTTCACCTTCTAACATTCCATACATCGAGCGATGTAATCAACAATATCCTTCTTCATTCTCGGTCGAAAGAACTGGCTTCCTACTATTGTAATTGTTTTTTGGTAACCGAGATGTCCAGCATAAGGAACATCATGCATTTCCTTCAGTACCGAATTCCTCAGTTCTCCAKAACTAGTAATATAGATTCTATTTTTATGCATGAGGAATCCATCTTCCTTTATCTCGTACTCCTTTATTTTATATTGTACATATCCTTCTTGTAAGTTTTCTTTTACCTGTAGATAATGATGATATGTAACAAGACCATCTAAAATTMTCCTCTTCAAGTCTGACTGATGCATACTGACAGTAGTAGTATACATGAGAGGCACTCTCCTACTAAGTGCATTAGCAATTTTATTCTTCTTCCCCTTGATATGATTGATATCAAAGTCATATTCACTTAAACATTCCATCCATCGTATTTGCCTGGCATTCAAGGTCGACTGTTCGAAAAGATACTTCATACCAATGTGGTCTATCCTTAATTCAAATTTCTTCCCCATGAGATAATGCCTCCACATCGTTAAGGCGTGAACAATGGCAGCAAGTTCCAAGTCGTGTGTGGCATATTTCCTCTCATGTTCCTTAAGATTTCTGGAATCATATCCAATGGCATGTTCATTCTGCATGAGGACTCCCCCAATTCCTTCCCTACATGCATTTGTACGTACCAAAAAACTTTGATTTGGGTCAACAATATTTAACATAGGCGCACTAGTAAGTAATTCCTTCAACATATTAAAATTATTTTCACACTTGAGTGTCCATTCAAATTTAGTTCCCTTGTTTTGAAAAGAGGTGATGGGGTGAGAAATCTTAGAGAACCCTACTATGAACCTTCTGTAGTAGGTGACTAATCCCATAAAATATATGACGTCTAACACATTTCTAGGTGTTGACCATCCTCTAATGCCTTCAATCTTCTTTGGATCTACTTTTATGCCCTACTTTGAAATAATGTGTCCCAAGTAATGGATCTGTTTTTGATAAAAATAACACTTACTCAACTTGGCGTACAACTAATGTTCTCTCAGTACTTGCAATACCAATATTAAGTGATGTTAATGCTTCTCTTCAGACTTAGAATAGATAGGTATGTCATCTAGGAATACTATGACAAACTTGTCCAAATAATTTTTGAATATTACATTCATTAAGCACATGAAGATAGATGGTGCATTGGTCAGTCCAAAAGGCACCACTACAAATTCATAATTCTCATACCTGGTCCTAAAGGCTATCTTATGAATGTCTTCTTCCTTGATTCTTACTGGATGGTATCCTTCCCTCGGGTCAATCTTTGAAAATATATTTTCTCCTCTTAGCTGATCAAAGAGGTCATCAATTTGGGGTAGCGGATACTTGTTCTTTATAGTGTACTTGTTCATTTTTTAGAAGTTAATACACAGTCACAAAGTTCCATCCTTATTTTTGACAAAAAGTACTGGTGCTACCCAAGGTGAAACACTTGGATAGATGTACACTTTCCTCAACAATTCCTCCAACTGCATTTGTAATTCTTTTATCTCTGGTGTGCTCATTCTGTAAGGTATTTTTGACACTGGGGAAACTCTTGACACTAAATCAATTGAGAAATTTATCTCCCTTCCTGGTGGAAATCTGAGTATTTCTTGGCATACATATTCAAATTCCTTTAACACTGAGAAATATTCAAGGCTTGGCCCCTTTGTATCAAATGGCTCCTCCACATGGGCTACATACAATTGACATCCTTTTCTAAAACACCTTTTTAGCTATAAGGCCAAAATATTTCATATAGAGATGGGTCTTGGAACTCCTTTCACAGTGCTATGTTTTCCATTTCCATCAAGACATGTAAATGTCTTGTTATAACAATCTAGGAAAACATGATGCTAGTCCAACCAATCCATCCCAATCAGAATATCATAACACCCCAATGGTATGACATTTATATCAGTACTATTATTCATGCCATTAAGAATTATGGAACAACTTCTGACCATATCATGGATTCTTCTTTTGGTTCTAGTAGCTAACTGAACCAAACTTTTTTTTTCCAAGTTTACTTTTCTCCAAATGTAATCTATCCACTATATTAGGTTCAACGTAACAATGGCTTCCTCCTAAATCAATCAAAATAGAAACAAGTTGATTTATGATCTTACCTTCCACCTTGATCATATTGGACTGGTACTATGCTTGTCGATCATTTAAAGCTGCATAGATTCTCCCCATATCTCCGACTGTTGTAGCCTCTTGGATGTTGTGCACAGTCTTTGATGTATCCTTTCTGTGTGGTCAATCCTTGTACAGGTGATATTCCTTGCATCCCCTGCATTGGATTGGTGGTCTTCCCCTTTTTACCAAAAAGTCTTCCTTCTTGAAATCCTCCTTACCATACTGATCTTGATGATTTCTATTAGGCTCATTCCTATTGAAGGGTGGTTTGAATCCTTTCCTCTTCTGATCAG
Source organism: Picea mariana (assembly GCA_032191745.1). Classification (NCBI taxonomy): domain Eukaryota; kingdom Viridiplantae; phylum Streptophyta; class Pinopsida; order Pinales; family Pinaceae; genus Picea; species Picea mariana. The sequence continues at coordinate 102,543 of JASDQU010102578.1, forward strand.
ACTTTACATTCTTCTTGTCCTTCTAATATTTATGCAGGGATTATCTTCCCTGGCCTTTCTCATAGAAGCATTTAGCCTTCCTGATGGCCTCAATCAAGGTATTGGGTTCATCATACTTTAACAATCCACATAAAAATATTTGTATTTTCACTATCTCATCACCAATGAACCTGAAATACTTTAACAATCCTAAGAACTTCTTCTCATATTCTTCCATAGTCATGTTTCCCAACCTGAGTTCAAAGAAATCCTGCATTTTCTTGTCATAGAAATGATCTCAGAGGTAATCCTTCTGGAAGTACTTCTTGAACTATTTCCAAGTTATCCTACTTTAATTAACATCTTCCACTTGCTTTAGTTGGTTCCACCACACTGCAGTTTTGCCATGTAAATGGTAGGTTGGAATCTTGGCTTCTAGGTTTGATGAATAGTTATGCAACTGAAAAATATCTCCGGAGCCTAAGAAACCGTGCTTCAACATCATCTTCCCTTCTTCTTTCACCATCGAAGGAAGGTGGCTTGAGCTTCCTCAGCTCTCCTTGCAAACTATCTATCTCTTTTTTCCTTCTCTGGTGTCTGACAAGAGACATTTCGGGGTTTCTTATGAGATCATATGATGCATAAAAATTCCTTCCTAAGTAAGGAGGTGAGTGGCGTCCATGAGCTCTGTGAGCACCTCTGGAATAACCAACTCTTCCATGAGCATCTCCTCTTTCCCAACACCTGCCTTCTTCCTCTTATCTTGAGTTTGATTCCTTCTTTGTTTTCCTCTACAACTTATTTAAACTCTGCATCACTCACAAATTTATCTGACGTTTCTCTCTCATAAGTCTCTCATTCTCTTCTTTGTATCTCTACACTTCCATCTTCAAGCTTCATACCATTTCTATCAACATTTCATGTTCTCCTTTTTCCTTGCATCCGTTGGAATTTGTCCCTGCATTACCGATTCTAGTATTCTGTCCTTCATCCCCCTTTTCATGAGTAGAGGATCCCTCGCCTTCTCCCATTTCCTCAATACACATCTTGAGCTGATGCGCTTAAACCTCTTAATTCTACAAAATGTGCAAGCGACCATTTTGTTAGAAATATGTGTATGATAGACAAAATTTCCAAATCATGCTACAAGTATCTTTCTTGCTTATGGATATCATATCCTCATTCTCCAAAAATAATAATTTTTTATTATCCCTGCCTGACACAAAGTTCACCCTGTGTAGGTGCTTCCTTCATACCACCTCCTAGGTGACCACGACTAGAAACCACAGCTAAATCCTCCATTAGCACTTTTTTATCTCAGAGACAACCAATTCGAACCTTAGCCTTCCTTCCTCGGCTCTCAACCTTCATATGACCAAGGCCATGATCCTGTTCTTTGCTGAAAAAGTGCTTGTCCAGAGATTCAGGACTTCAGAGCTTTTATCTAGGACCAGATCAACGTTCCTTGTCCTCTTTCACGATCAAAGATCAAGATCTTCTTCGGGAGTGTGTGCTTCACGAGTCTCAACTTTTCTTTCTTGCTTCCTCCCGGTATGCCTTTACCTAGGGTTCCTGATCTGTTGATAGGTGTCCTCCCATAGTTCAATGGATGTGAATCATTTCGGCATTTTGGGCTTCAGAATTTTTAAACTTCCCTCCTGCACTTTCTCCCAGAGTGATTTTACTCATAATTGACAATCCCTTGACACATGTCATCTGGAATCGATGGTCGATATATAAACCGACCTTTGGGTCTTCTGGAGTTTTTGACCCAACCATCCTATCACCTCCTTCCCTTCTGAAGTGCGTAGTCTTCCGGACTGCACGATCTGTCGCCACATGGAAAAATGATGGAAGCATACACGTGGCCCAATTAGGCAGGTGACACGTGTCATGTTCTCATTGAATTTTCAATGTTCCAAATTCCCAAAACTTAATGACATGTGGCACAAATCCCATGTGTCCACTTCATCCCTAGTGACATCATCGTGCCTTATCACTTCGGCTCTTTGGGCTTCAGGTCTTCGAGAGTTTTCAAACTAGCACACTTCCAATTCTCCCAAACTCTGAATTCCCAAACTGGCTAATTTGTTGCCACATGTCCTCCTAGATTGGACAACCAGATTTAACTTTGGGTCTTCACCTTGAGTCCACGGATCTTCTCCACGTTTCCTCCTCAATCTGACGACTATGATTTATTCGGAGCTTCAGACTTTAGAGATTTCAAACTTCAACCTTTTTCCTTGAAAGTGTTTTTATCCGAAGTTTTTATCTTCTGACGCGTGTCCCCTACAGATCAAAAACCATGATTCCTTCAAGACTCCAGAGTCTGGAAATCTCAAATTCCAAACTTATTTGGCCCCACTAACTTTTATCTAAAGTCATGGATCTGGTGATACATGGCTCTCGGTAGATCAATGGATGAGATCTTCTTAGATGATCAGACGGTCGAGGTTTGCTCCATATTTCTCACTCTCCGGGCTTGGGGAGTCTCAAACCTCAACTGAAAATATCTCAAACTGATTCCTCCATAATTACTAATATTATGACAAGTAACCTCTCGACGATCAACGGTCAGAATCTAATTCGAAAGATCTGACAATCGACGTTTACTTTGGGTCTCTGACTCTCCGGTCTTCGGGAGTCTCAAATATCAACTTCTCCTAGCTCACTCTTTCCCAGAGTGCCTTCACCGAGAACACATGATCGATTGACATGTGTCCTCCTATGGATCGACGGTCCCCAGCTACTTCGACTATTTATAGTTTCATTCTTTGATCCCTACCTATCACATTGTTGCATGCCTTTCAATTTGTGGGGGCATGCATCAACGGTTTGAAGTAACCCTTGTTTTGCCCCACAATTCTCCTGATGATGACACATAACCCCCAAGGGAAATTATCTCCCGCGCAACTCAGTTCCCCGCAATGCCTGCTGGTCGTTGATCTCTCTCTCTAATGGGATCTGATGGTCATGACCTTAACCTTGCTTCCTTTTCATCGAATGAACTCTTTTTACCTGTCCTCTGACCCAACCATCATGGATCTCCCTGATCCCACCATGGCGATTGTTCCTAAATTAAAAGGGAACAATCACGATCTTTCAAACCCTCACAGAGGTTCTATGACGTTATGTCTCCTACGTAGCATCTGCAATGCAATTCCTCTTGATATTTTCAACTTCATGGTCAAAGTTAGATCTCGACCATTATATTCTAACCAATAAACCCAGCCCATACTGGCCTGTTGTTTCAACCAGAAGCTCAGATACCAATTTGTAACATACCCAGCCACCCACAGGTCGGGTACGCTACCTGCAAGCCCACACTTGGACTTCTTTTTCATGTTGACCTTATTTATTTATTAAGTATGCATAAGATAACAGATTTAACGACATGAACAAAAATATCCAACAATCATGCAATATCTAAACATTATGTTAAAGCATAATTAAATATACACAGTGAAAATACATTCATATACACATAAATGACATTTAAACTACACCGCAGAATAAATTCATACAAATATAGTAATATCATGATATAGAGAACTTATCTTTATGAAAGATGACTTCGACTGACTATAGACCAAGGATGTTCCACCCAAATGTAGACACCACTGCTCTAAATCCAAACAGGAGTGTCAGCCCCGAGCTAGGGCTATGAATCCACAAGGATGGCACCAAAGTGTAATTGGGTTCCCAAACCAATCAAATCTCAAGCCCTCATAGATTTCCCGACACCCACAAAAATCCAGGAACTCAGATCTCTTCTACCCAGCCTATGCCACTCGAGAGAATGGAACTCCACCCTTCTCTCCCATGCAGTCCCTCAGGCATTCCTTCTCCTTCCTGCCAGGGCCTCCAGCACAGCTGGTCAATAATTCCAATGTTGGAACTCTCAGGACTCGCAGTTGTGAGAAAAACAGGGCACAAGCCAATGCATTTTAGACATGGATAAGTTCTTTACACACGGGTGTATCAAACCAGCGACCTCTACAGCCAAATATCCCATGGATAAGTTTTTTATCATCTTCATTTACTTTGCCAAGCCAATACGTAGGTGACGATGGATCAATGAACGAGTCATGGGGGGGTGCATGGGAGTGCATGAGGGAATAATGAGTGAGGAAATGGGAAAACAATGAAAACTTCATTAGTCAAACCCTCCCATCAGACTAGAGGCAGGTTTAGGTAACCTTGTGGGGAAAACAAGAACCTCCTTGGAGTGTTACAGACTTGCTCAAAAAACATGGAGTGTTACAGACTTGCTCCTGAATCAATCAAAATAGCAACAGGTTGATTTATGATCTTACCTTCCACCTCGATCATATTGGACTCATACTCTGCTTGTCGATCATTTAAAGCTACATAGATTCTTCCCATATCTTTGACTGTTGTACCATCTTGGATGTTGTGCATAGTCTTCACTCTGACTTTTCTGTGTGGGAAATTCTTGTACATGTGATCTTCCTTGCATCCCCAACATTGGATTGGTGATCTTCCCCTTTTTCCCAAGGAAGTTGCCTTCTTGGAATCTCCCTTATCATATTTATCCTAATGATTTCTATTAGGCCCATTCCTATTAAAGGGAGTTTTGAATCCTTTCCTCCTCTGATCTTACTTCGCATTCTTCTTCTCCTTCAAATATTTCTGCAGGGATTCTCTTCCCTGTCCTTGCTCATACATATATTTATCCTTCCTCATGGCCTCAGTTAAGGTCTTGGGTTCATCGTACTTGATCGTTTCGTTATAAAAGGCTCACAGTCCACTTATAAACCTTTGTATTTTCACTTTCTCATCACCAATGAACCTGACATACTTTAACAATCCCGAGAACTTCTTCTCATATTCTGCGATAGTCATGCTTCCCAAGATGAGTTCAAATAACTACTGCATTTTCTTGTCATAGAAATGCTCTGAGAGGTACTCCTTCTTGAAGTACTTCTTGAACTGTTTGCAAGTGATCCTACTTTCATTAACATGTTCCACTTTATTTAGTTGGTCCCACCACATTGTAGCTTTCCCGTGTAAATGGTAGGTGGAAATCTTGTCTTCCACATTTGATGAATATTTATGCAACTAAAAATATCTCTTGATCCAAAGAAACCATGCTTTAACATCATCTTCCCTTCTCTTTCACCCCCAAAGGAAGGTGGCTTGATCTTCCTCAACTCTCCTTGCAAACTATCTACCTCTTGTTTCCTTTTTTAGTGTCTGAAAAGAGACACCTATGGACTGCTTACTGGATCATCCATTGCATAAAACTTTCTTTCTAAGTAAAGAGGTGGGTGGTCTCTATGAGCTCTGCTAGAACTTCTAGAACAACCAACTCTTCCATGATTATCCCTTCTTTCATGGCACCTGCCTTCTTCCTCTTGTCTCAATTTTTATCCCTTCTTCATTTGTCTCTACAACTAATTTAAGCTCTACAACACTCGAGCATTTATTTGACTTTGCTCTCTCATCATTCTCTCGTTGTCTTCTTTGTATCTCTGCACTTCCATCTTCAGGCTTCTTACCGTTTCTATTAACGTTTCATTCTCCCCTTTTCCCTTGCATCCATTGGACTCAAATTAGGTATTCTGGCCTTCAGCCTCCTTATCATGACTGGAGGCTCCTTCGCCTTCTTACATTTCCTCAATATGCATCATGATTTGATGTGCTTAATTCCGTAAATTCTGCAAAATGTGAAAGCACCATTTTGTTAGAATTACGCATATGATAAACAAAATTTCCAAACTATGCTACTGGTCTCTTTATTTTTTATTGTTCATGGATATCATATCCCCATTCTCCAAAAATAATAGTGTCCCATTATCCTTGGCTGACATAGAATTTCATCCTATGTAGGAGCTTCCTTCAAACCACCTTCCCAGGTGACCACAACTAGAAACCAAGGCTAAATACTTCCTTAGAACTTTTATGTCTCAAAGACAACCAATTCATCCCTTATCCCTCCTTCCCACAGCTCTCAATCTGCATATGACCATGGCCATGACCCCACGCTTAGTTGAAAAAGTTCTTGTCCATAGCTTCGGGACTTCAGAATTTTTAGTCAGGATCGAATCAATGGTCCTCTTCCTCTTTCACGATCAACGATCGAGATCCACTTCAGGACTACACACTTCAGGAGTCTCAACTTTCTTCTCTTGCCTCCTCTCAAAATGCTTTTACCTAGAGTTCATGATCTGTCGATGGGTGTCCTCCCATAGATCAGAAGCTGTGAATCACTTCGTCTCTTTGGGATTCAGAAGTTTCAAACTTTCCTCCTACACTTTCTCCTAGAGTGCTTTCACCTGAAGTTGATGATCCTTCGATGTGTGTCTTATGGAATCAATGGTCGATATGTACTCTGGCCTTTGCGTCTTCGATATTTTTCGACCCAACGCAACCTATCACATTTTTACCCTTTGGAGTTCCCACTCTCTAGAATGCACGATCTGTATCCACGTGGTGAAATGATGGAAGAGGACACATGGCCCAATCCCGCGGGTGACATGTGTCATGTTCAGATCGAATTTTCAATACTTCAAATGTTCAAAACTTACTGACATGTGGCACATATCCCATGTATCCACATCATCCTAGGTGACATCCGCAAGTCACTTCAGTTCAAAATTATGGGGTCCACGTCACCTCCAGGTGACATCATCGTGCCCCACCACTTTGTCCCTTTGGGATTTAGGCTTCGGGAGTTTCAACACTAACACACATCCAATTCACATAAACTCTGAATTTTTGAACTGGCCAATATGTTGCCATGTATATTGTTGGATCAGATGACTAAGATTCACTTCATGTTTCACATAGAGTCCACGGATATGCACCATGTGTCCTTCTAAATATGATGGTTGAGGCTTACTTTTAGTCTTGGGACTTCATAAATCTCAATTTTCAAAACTTATCTGGCCCCACTGAATTTTATCCGAAGCCCTGGATCTGGTGATGCGTGACTCTCAATACATTCATGGATGAGATCCTTTTGGGTCTTGGGGTTTCGGAAGTCTCAAACTTGAAACCTCCCCCTCTCTCACTTTTTCCCAGAGAATTTTGTCTGGAGCACATGATGGGTTGATGCATGTCCTCCTACAGAACGATGGTTCCTAGCTACTTCGACTACTTCTTCTCTTCGAAGGTTCTTCGCTCGAGCACTAGCAAGTCACATCACTGCATTCCTTTCAATTTGTAGGGGCATGCATCGATGGTTTGGAGTAACCCTCTTTTCACCCCACAATTCTCCTGATGTTGACACGCAACTCCTCAGTGAAACCATGGTTTGGATTGTGGGATCACCTTGAAGATTTATCTCCCATGCAACTTGGTTCCCCACAATGCCTCCTATCTATTGATATGTCTCTCCAATGGGATCTGGTGGTTGTGACCTTCTCCCTTGCTTCCTTTTCATCGAACAACCCTTGTTCACCTATCCTTCGATCCAACGATCTCAAATCTCTCTCAATCCTATAGTGGCGATCACTCTCGAATTCGAAGGGGGACGGTCATGATCCTTCGAAACCCTTACCAAAAGTCTCTGATGTTCTATCGCCTGTGTAGATTTTGTAATTCCATTCCTCCTGATCTTTTCTACTTCACGGTCAGAGTTTGATATCAACCCCGAGACTTTGACCAATAGAACCGTCCCATACTGTCCCAATGTTTCAACTAGAAGCTCTGATACTAATCTGTAACAACCCCAACCACCCACAGGCTAGGTCATTCTACCTTCAAGCCCACCATTGGACTCCATACTCTCATTAGTACCTTCTTATTTAATAAGGATGCATAAGATAAAATATTTAATGACATGCACAACAATATCCATCAAGCATGCGTAATCTAATATTTATTTAAACGATAATTAAAATACACAGTGGAATACATTCATACATAAATAATAGTATCACAATAGAGAGAGCACTTATATTTATAAAAGGGCAACACCAATTGGCTACAGACCAAGGATGTTCCACCCAACCATAGAGACCACTGCTCCAAATCTCAACAACAATGTCACCCCCAAGCCAGGGCTATGAAATCACAAGGATGGTTCTAGAGTGTGCTTAGGTTCCCAAACCAGTCAGCTCTCAAGCTCTCACAGGTTTCCCAACACCCACAAAAATCCAAGTACCCAACTCTCTTCTACCCAGATTGTACCACCCGAGAGAATGGACCTCCACCTTTCTCTGCCATGCATTCCCTCAGGCAATCCTTCTCCTTTATCCAGGGCCTCCATCATAGCTGGTCCATAATCTCAATGCTGGAACTATCAGGACTCACAGTTGTGAGCAAAATATGGCACATGCCAACACATCTAAGACATGCAGGTCACAAGTCATGGATCAATTGCACCAGGGACCATGACAACCAACTATCCTGTGGCTAATGTTCAGCAGTTCGACTCCCTTTCCCTAGCCAATATGCGAATGAGTATGGATAAATGAATGGGTAAGTGGGTGTATGAAAGTTCGTGAGGGGAAAATGAGTGAATGTACAGGAAATCAATGAAAAATCCATCAGTTGAACCCTCGCATTAGACCAGAGGCAGTTTTGAGTAACTTTGTGGGGAAATCAAGAACCTATTGGCCTTCCCCAAGAATCTCACGTAACTAATCCCCTCCCTTAGGCAAAAAGGGGTAATTAAAATAGGAATAAATACTTATCTGCTCAAGCCCCCTCTCTTGTGGAATCATAGCCCCCTATAACTCTATTCCTTGTCCGTCTAGCAGCCAACCATGTATTTATTATTAATAATGATAAAAAAAATGTTACATGTCTTCGACACACTAGCCTTCTAATAATTGTTTGGGCACTCTAGCCTCTCAACATTGTAACACTACATTATTTAAAATGGGGGTTTGAAACATGGGGTCTTACATTAATCCATGGATCAATGTAGTTGCTAAGATAGTGGAGAATATGAATAGTTAGATCACTCTATGTTGGGAATATATCATGGCCATCATATTTTCTAACTACAAATCCATACTAATTCATACTAAAGATACAGACTTTTACCTAACAAAGGATTAGACCAAGTAGATCTTAACTAACTCCTAAGTGTCCAAATATCCTAACATCCCCCCTTAATAAAAAATTGATATAGGATTGAAGGATTGACAATAGTGACACAATAGGATAAGGAAGGAGGTATTAGATCCTATTCCCCCTTAATGACAACTTCTTGTATTCCCAACATAGATTGAAGTTTGGAAAAAGTTTCTTCTGTAAGAGAATTTGTGAAAATGTCTGCAACTTGATCTTCTGTAGGGAAAAAGAGAACTTCAATAACTTGATCATGAATCGGATTTCTAATGAAGTGCATGCTTATCTCAATGTTTTTATTGCATTGGTGTTGAACTGGATCTTTGGTGAGCTTTATGGCACTCTGATTGTCACACCAAAGGATGGTTGGATGTTGTTGTTGGAATCCAAACTCTGAAAGGATCTGTTGAATCCACAAGGCTTCATGACTTGCATCTACCACTACTCGATACTCTTCTTCTATTGAATAAAGTCCAATATCATGGTGTTTCTTATAGGCCCAAGTGACATCTCATAAAACAAGGCTAAAAACATAACCTATAGTAGACTTCAAATAATCAAGGTCTTCAGCCTAATATCAATCAGTGAAACCAACCAATAAAGGAGTCCCTACTAAACTTTAATGTATCTCGAAATGAATTGTACCCAATACATACTGAGTTATCCTTTTTTGTACTTATCAATGGATTTTATGGGGTGTTTGAATACATCGGTCAACAACACCAACAACAAAGGAAATATCAGGATCGGTATGAGTCAAGTGTTAGATGATACCAATTAACTAACAGTAAAAAGTGGCGTCAACTTCAGGAGAAGTACAAGTGAAAACAAGATTGAATCCAGAATGGAAGGGAGAAGTGGTTGGTTTACAATATTCCACGTGGAAGCGACTAAGAAGGTCACAAGAATCCTTAGACTGGGAAAGAAAAATTTCTTCCTTGGTTTGAAAAACTCGGAGGCCAAGAAAATAGTGCAAAAGTCCTAAGTCTGTCATTTCAAATTTCTTCTTATGGATGGTTTTCAAATGGTTTAAAATTTTTGAGTCACTATAAGTAAGGATAAGGTCATCAACATAAAGAACAAAGATTATGAGATGGATTCCTAGTTTCTTGGTATGGACATTAGGATCATAATGGCATCTGGAAAATCCAATGTCAATAAGAAAGTTGTCCATTTTTGGCATACCAAGATTCAGGAGCTTGATTAAGACCATAAAGAGATTTCTTAAGGTGACAAAAAATGATAGACTCATATGGGAAATATCTACGAGGTTGTTCCATGTATATTTCTTCTTGAAAATCCCCATGCAAGAAGGTTACTTTACCATCCCTATGATGGACCTCCCATTTATGTGAGGACGCAAGGGAAACAACAAGGAAGATGTAATTCATTTTGGTGATAGCGGAAAAGGTTTTATTGTACTCAATTCCTTTAACATGAGAAAATTCTTTGGCAACAAACTGATCCTTGTGTCCTTCAACACTTTTATCTGATGCATACTTAGTTTTGTAGACCCATTTACATATGACAATATTTCATCCTTTCCAAATATGTACAAGATCCCAAGTATTATTTTCCATTAAAGAATGCTACTCTTCATTAATTATTGTATCCCAATATGGATTACCTGAATCTTTTGTAAATGTCTATAGATCATGAGTCTCTGAAAATTGATCCAAAAGAGAATATGCTCACTAGAACTATGAAAGTGTCTAACGTCGATCTAAAGGATCATCAACAAGATCACCAACTACTTCTACTATTGAATGGACCCATCTAAGAAGCGGTGGTGTTGGTGTTGTTTCAGGTTCAATGGAATCATCTGGAGGAAAGTGCAAAGGCGGAGGTGGATTTTCATCCTTATTGTCATCATCTAAAGAAGAAACTATAATAGGAATATAATAGGGCATGCTATCGCACAATTCGAACTTGTCCCAAAGGGAAAGGATAAAGGAGGGAAATTTTTTGTAACAAGAGGTTATCCTATTAGTGTCACCTTAATAAGACAACTCTTTCTATTTAGGGATGATATCCCAAGGGAGACATCTCGAGTCACCTAGGGGTTTGATAAGGCAAAGGTTAAAGTATAAAGAAAAGATATCGCCTCTCACAAGTCACACCAATCAGAAAGTCCCAAAGTTTCAATAAATTAAGCAATGATATTCTTAAGTGTACCTTCCTAGAACAAAGTAAAAAGAAAACACTATCTTTTCCAAGTACAGTTTAATGTCAGTGCTTCATAAAACCTTGGAATTGTCAATGAAAGAAACAAGTTGATAAAATATGAAGAAAATAGAAATATATAACAACAATGTATATATATCAATGGATTCACAATCAATTCCTTAAATTATCTTCAAAATGACCAAAAATGATAATCTAATAATAGCACTATGTTAGCATTTGTCAGAAGCTAAAGAGGCAATGTAAAAATTAACTTTTGCAATTGCTTTTAAGAGATTTTATTGTAGTAATAATTGGATGTACCTTACTTTTGTAACAACCACAAGAAGGTTAGAGAATTAGTCTACTCTAGGGTTAGGAAATCTTAGTAAATAGCTTGAGGTAAAAGTTTTAAGTGTTGTTCTCATCAACCAATCAAATAGAAGGTCTAGATCAATGTCTTTAGGGCTAATGGAGTCACTTTTTGCAACATAAATATTGAAGGAATCAAATGATAATGTGTGTGTTGACGACAAATAGAGATTATGCTTGAGGTGTTGGTAACCCAAGGCCTCAATCAACAAGCCCTAGAAACAAAACAACTACTAGGTGTTATAACCCTAAATTGCACTATCCCTGCTTACCTGGCATCAGGCCTACTCATTGCCCTTCATTACCAAAGCCATGCTGAAAAAACTCCTCAAAAACCTCTTAAAACAAGTAGCCCACGCCCTAACCTATCACTGGGCGCGGTTGACTGCTTGCTGGCCTTCTACTGCACGCAGTGGACCGTGGGCTAGTCCACTACAGCCCGTGTTTACCTAACAAAGCAAAAAATCAGGAAAGTTTCCACCAGGATGAAGAGCTTTTTGTCAGTTAACTGGAACTCCCAGCCATTCATGGCTGAGAGTTCGCCTAAAACCCTAGCTCCTTCTAGCCTATAAAAGGAGGAATAGGGGTACTATTCAAATGAGGAAAAATCATAGAAAAGAAACTCTGCCAAATTTCCAAGTCCGTTTTGTCCCAACCCTTTAGCCTTGCCTCAAGCTTTAGGAGAAGTTCAAGCAACAACAGTTGGAGGACAAAAAAGAAGAGGAGGATCCCAGGATCAGGATCGAGGAATGGTGGCCGATCTCGGTAATCATTGTAAGTTGATTCATATTGAGATTAATGGAAAAGATACTTTTCCCGTCCTGGATACATGAATCTTACCTATGTCATTTGATTTGTGTTTAATCTCTAACCCTCTAGTAGATCAGTAGCATGCATGCGTAGTTTTGTCTTGATTGAAAGGAAGCTTTTTGGAAGGAGCAGCAGCAGCAAGGGGATAAAATCTCAATGGAGGATCTACTTCAACCGTCGTTAAAAAAGGTTAGTGGATTCTTCTCATGTTTGCCTGAGAAAAAGGGTTTCGGATTCGGGTAGAAGGTTAAAAGTAGCTTATGAAGGGTCATGATCTGCATGCAAGTTTAAAACCCTATCTTGCTAGTCTGTAGGGTAGAATACCCCACAACAGAATTGGCGACTCCATTGGGGATAGTCTTACTCTTAGGGTTTCCGGATTCGGTTAAAGATTTTTTGGGTAGTTCAAAGAATTAAGTTTTTGTTTCTTTGTTGTTTGTTGTTTTCTGTTAAGTCGAAAGCTAGTAGGGAACCTGGTTATCAATACCAGTTTTCTTTGACTGATGCTTGACATTTCTTTTCGGGACACACAGAGGTACCCGCGGCCTGCACAAGCCCTACCCACGGGTGACCCGCGCCCTAGCCTTCTACAGCGCGCATGTGAACGCGTTCTGTAGTGGTTTCAGTAGCATGTAGAGTCCAGGAAGCTTAAGAGGCAGTCCCCTCTTCCTCTGTCAGAAGTTTACCTTATCAGGGGGCTTTCTAGATCCTGTCTGGGTTCTGTTGGTTTGTTGTCTTGCTTTCAGTCTACCTTAGTGTGTTAGTTGTTCTTTTCCTTTATTTTCTTTTGTGAAAATTTTCCTTTTCTGTTGAAGTAGCAGCACCCAGAAACCTTTTAGAGACCCTGGTTGTCAATACCAGAGGTCTTTTTCAGGTCTGGGCTACCTGTGTTTGATTTTTTCTTAGATTTTATACCTACCCGCGGGCTGCTTTAGTTTTGAGCGCGGATACCCACAGGCTATTATAGCTTAGCACGCGGTTGACCACGTGCTGTCTTGGTGACAGTCGCGGGTCTGTCTGGTTGCCTTTCAGCCTGGGTGGGGCAGTCATCCCCTCCTGTGGTAGGAAGTGCTCCATTCAGGGTTTGGAGGCTGGGGGGAC
>JASDQU010102578.1:128892-144136 GCA_032191745.1 Picea mariana
CCCACAACACTAGGAAGTAGGTAACCCTAGGACCTAGCGAGTTTCCTTCTTATTTAGCTCAAGTTTGAAGTAAATAATGACTTGATGAAGAAAATGATACTAGAGTTCTACAATGGTAAGGATGTAACACATGCTTCAAAGGTATGGTTTCTAGCAAAATCTAGTAGGTGAAAAGATATTAAGACAAGGACAATAGCATGTGCTTGATCTCCTAGGGTTTTAAGCTAGAAATTTCGTAATCTTGGAAAAATGAAAAGTAAATGTACTATAACCATTCAAAGTAAAGAAAAAATGCAGAAATTCACTTACATTGACGAGGAATAATCTATTATTATTCTATTTGAAGACTTTCCACCAAGAAAAATTCCAAAAACACCACTATAAGCCTCCTCCAAGAGTTGTGCACCATTTAATTTCATCCAAAGAGCCTTAAAGGAGCTGAATTTCATACCTCACTTAGTGAGTGAAAGAATGATGAGAAAATAATAGGGGAAAATCCCCTATTGAAACAATAAAACTGACCTTTAATTACAAAATTAGGTCAAAAAGGTCGACATGGCCAGTTTACATGAGAAAATCCAATTTTACACAAAATTATCCAATAAAACCCTAATGTTATATTTTTAGGGTGACATCATGCATCTCCTAGGGTGACGTTAGCCTATCTTCTTGAACGTTATCCCTCCAAATGAAAGGTTGGGGCTCAAAACCCCTCATGAACTGCCACACGTGCCAACCCAAACCATCCTCAAGCTGGACACCTCAACTACCTGTGACCTGCTAAATCTCAACAAAATCTATTAGTAATCATTTGGGGTGGTGATATCACCCCTGGCTCATATATGGTACAATAAAATGAAAGTAACCAAGAATATATACAAATGGAAACACCACTACTCTAATATTAAATGCATATGGTATATACAATGAATGTTAATTCCTAGATACTTACCTCTACTTACCTGTTGGTTGAATGCTAGGTGTAGTCAAATATCTAGTAAAACCATCCTAGCAATGTCTCATGATACCTTCCTCTATGATTCATCATGAACCAAAACAATGGTAAGTTAAACACAAAAATAACATGAGTTAGAGAATGTATTATATCATCGTAACTCATAAAATATAACTCATGGAGGTGGGAGGGAGGTACAAAATCATGGCAATTAACACCTTTAGGACAGTGCTCAATCCATTTCAGAAAGGGATCATGAAAAATCCAAGGCTCACTAGGCCAACTCAAATAGTCTAAAGGTTGGTTTCCTTGGACGTCTTCACAATCTGAGGTCTGGTAAGGGATTGGAAAGGACCTAGAAGATGACTTAAAAATTCTCAAGGGAAGGATAAAAGACTGAGATGAGAGGCTTATTCTTGAGGTATTCAACCTAACCTTGAAATCTATGCTTTTACTTAGAGGAAAATTAAAACAAATGACATGCTTCCCAACTACACCTTTGATGAATAGCAAGATAAAATGGTCAGAGGGAACTGGAAAGAATTATCACAGAGATACTTCTTTAGGAGAACGATGTCCTTACCTCCATTAGGATTTGAGTACAAATGTGGTTGATAATTTTCTTCATGGAATAAATCGATGTGCTCAAAGGAATAATCATCAAAGTCCTCAAGGTATGACCAAAAATTATCAGGAGAGCATAGCATTAGGTCATCCCTTAGTGTCTGAAAATTTTTTGTAATCATGTCATGTCCTTGTTGCCAAATGTCAAGTTTATTAGTAACTTAATGTGATAATCATAAATGAAACTTTTGTACATGACCTTCAATGTCGTATATGAGATCCCCATCATATCCAATCACATCCCATTTATGCTTCCCGACATGTATGAAGTCATCAATGTTATCAACAAAGTCATCATATTCATCATAGCATGAAGGGGTCAAAAAATCCAACATTTCTTCACTTTCCACACCATAAGATAAAAAATCATTACAAAATTTCAAAGGGAAATAAATCGCCTTGCTTACTTCTTCCAGTGTAGGAGCTTCAAGTATTTCGATAAGTTCATCAAATGGAATACTTGCCTCTACACCTTCAACTTTATAATATAAATGATTTATCTTATCCATGGGTTCCATTTCTTCTTCATTCTTTGAATCATAGAATAAGGTATTATCAAAAACCTGGAAAGGAAAGTGACAAACCTCATTTTATTATTCTTGTGCAGGAAAAATGGGATTTTTGATTCCTTCATTGGAGGGAGGAGGACACATCAATAATTCATCATCGTGTTTGATATCCTCAGGTTTTATACCCTCAACCACATCTTCATCATTCTTGGCAGAAGAATGAGTAATCCTTTTCTCTTCCTTGTGGGATTGGAAAACCTCATCAATATCCTTCTCCTTAGCCTCTTGTTGGTCGATGGTTTGTTCCCCTTATTCTTGTAAGTCAACAGTAAAGGTATCAAGGGAAACTAATCTCTTCAAACTAAGAGTTTCTGGGGTAAAAGGGTGTCGTTCCTGGGAGAAGGAGATATTTTTGTCAATTTCTCTAGCCATGTTATGAGCTTCATGGAATGTTCTTGGGACCTTTTTATTTAAGGGAAACCCTAAATGCACTAAGAGTGCATTGATATATAGATCAATGAGGTACTTGTCTTCCAGATGATGGCTTCCAAGAATTCGAAATTCCAGGTCTTCAAACCTATCCTAGAACTGTCTAATAGTCTCATTCTCAGTTTTATTTATATGCTCGAGTCCTTTTAGGAGTAATGGGATGTCTTGCAACTTAATACTCCATCTTTTGACAAATGTTTCTTCCAATTGTTCCATAGATGTGATGCTACCATCAGGTATGTCGTCATACAACTCCCTATCATTTCCATGAAGAGTGGAAGAGAAGAGTTTCATTGTCAAATCTTCAGCATCATCATTGATATGGTAGAATTTAAAGAAATCCCAGAAATCACCCATGTTATAGTCGTCTCTCTCCCCATCACTACCAGTTCATATAGGGATTCATTTATCGTACTTCGAGGGTATTTGTCAAGGGTGTCCCGAGATTTTACTCATGTCTAAAGGTTTGAAATTTTCAAGGTCCCATTGAGAAGTCATGGTTGGTTTCGTCATTAGTGGAGTCTCCAGATAATTTTCTTGAAACTATCACAAGGGATGAGAGGATCACCCTCAGTGGAGTCAACATATAATATTTGCAAAGTAAAGGATTTTGAGGAAATTATTACCGAAAAGTGTCTTCTTTGAGGAGAATTGACTCATTGTTCCCTGACAACAACACCAAAATGTTATCATACAATTTGTACTTTTCCCAAAGGAAAAGGCTAAGGGAGGGGAAAATGGTGTAACATGAGGTTTTCCTATCAGTGTCACCTTAATAAGACACTTCTTTCTATTTAGAGATGATAGCCTAGGGGAGACATCCTCGGTGACCAGGGGGTTTGAGAAGGAAAAGATTAAAGTATCAAGAAAGGATATCCCCTCTCACAAGTCACACCGATCAAAAAGTTTCAAAGTTTTAGTAAATGAAGCAATGATAGGCTTAAGTGTACCCTCCAAGAATAAAGAAACAAGAAAACACTATCTTTTGCAGGTACAATTTGATGTTAGTGCTTCATAAAACCTTAGACTTGTCAATGAAAGAAAAAAGTTGATAAAATATGAAGCAGACATAAATCTATAAGAACAATGTATATATATATCAATGGATTCACAATCAATGCCTTAAATTAGCTTCAAAATGACCAAAAATGATAATCTAATAACATCATTATGCTAGCATTTGTCGAAAGCTAAAGAGGAAATGTAAAAATCAACTTTTGCAATTTCTTTTAAGATATTTTACTGTTGTAATAATTGGTTGTAGCTTACTTTTGTAACAACATCAAGAAGTTTAGCGAATTAGTCTAATATAGGGTTAAGAAAGGTCATTAAATAGCTTGAGGTAAAAATTTTAAGCGTTGTTCTCATCAATCAATCAAATAGAAGGTCTAGATTAGTGTCTTTAGGGATAATGGAGTAACTTTTTGCATCAAAAATATGAAGTAATCAAATGATAATGTGTGAGCTAAGGACAGAGAGGGATGATTGTTGAGGTGTTGGTAACCCAAGGCCTCAATCAACAAGCCCTACAAGGAAAACAACTACCACGAAGTAGGTAACCCTAGGCCCTAGAAATTTTCCTTCTTCTTTAGCTCAAGCTTGAAGTAAATAATGGCTTGATGAAGAAAATGATACTAGAGTGATACAATGGTAGGGCTCTAGAACAATGCTTCAAACGTGGGGTTTTTAGCAAAATATATTAGGTGAAAAGATATTAAGACAAGGAGAATAACATGTGCTTGATCTCCTAGGGTTTTAAGCTAGCAATTTCATAATCCTGGAAAAATGAAAAGTAAATGTACTATAGCAATTAAAAGTAAAGAAGAATTGAAGAAATTCACTTACATTCACCAGGAATAATCTAGCAATTATCCTTGTTGAAGACTTTCCACCAAGAAAAATGCCAAAAAACCAACATAAGCCTCCTCCAATAGTTGTGTACCACTTAATTTCAGCCAAAGAGCCTTAAAGGAGCCTAATTTCAGATCTCACTTAGTGAGTGAAAGAAATATGATAAATTACAAGGGGGAAATCCCCTATTTATACAATGAAAATAACCTTTAATTACAAAATTAGGTCAAAAAGGATGACATAGCCAGTTTACATGAGAAAATCCAATTTTACACAAAATTATCCAATAAAAACCTAATTTTATCTTTTTAGGGAGACGTCGTTCCCCTCCTAAGGTGACGTTATCCTCTCTGCTAGAACGCTATCCCTCCAAGTGAGACATTGGGGCTAAAAAACCCGTAGGAACTGCCACACTTGCCAACCCAAAGCATCCTCAAGCTGGACACATCAACTAGGTGATGTCAAGGATATGAATGATGACGTCAAGGGAATTTAAGGGCCAACATCATGGTGGGAGGGAAAGACCCCCCTTGGTCGATGATTTCTAGGTTTCTTCTGGTGGAACATCCTCCTCACTCTCTGGTGAAAGCTGTTGGTATATGTCTTCCCTGGTTGGGGTCTTAACATCCATCTGGTGGGATTTTATCCCTATGGAGGTCCGCGCTAATCATCTCTCCATGTGTACCTATACATTGGGCATGGTCCTGCAGCAAAAACAAGTACTCCCTCCATGGTATCATAAGTCACAGGGATCATAGCAATTTCAATCACATCTAATAGTTAAGTTATCTAAACAAGTGCATAAAACTCCCCTTTCCTAGACAAGTGTTCAAATACATTATACTATTCTATAGTCTAGGTTTGGAGAGGATTTTAGGATGTCATATTGGGATGAATCTCTTTAGATGTGGGATGTTTCCAAGTGAAGAGCAATCTAGGTCATGTAAGTGCATGAGATGGTATGGGGGATGTTTGGGGAATGGGTGCAGTGATGATAGGGAAATGTATGGCATACCTATGGGTGCCTCTGAATCGGGTGAGATGCACCTTGTCATGGTTGTAAATGTTGCCAAGTCCATTCAATGCCTTTTTTACCATTTTTATCTTATTGATTTTTCTTTCAAGAGAATAGCTAAGGGACACTTCCCTGACGTGTTGACTAGTGGTGACAGTGTTACCTACAAGAATTTCATGAAGATGAAAGGTTGACTCATGATCAGACCCCCTTTCTCATGGATATGCCACCAAGATCCACTACCCTAGCATGGTGAATAGATGAATGTTAGTTTCATACCGCTACATGCACATAGACCTAACAAGTTGGCTCATGATGAGACCTCCTATCCTCCAACTAGATCTTGAGTTTATTTATTTTATGGGTCCCTCATTTTCTTGCTGAGAATATTTTTATATATTTCTTGGGGATCCCTGGGTGAAGCATATGAATCTTTTTTTCTTTTGGATTTTATGTTTTTGCAGCTACTTTTACCCTCTGGGACTTTATCCCTTTCTTTCCACAAGTCAAGGTACAACACTTTGCTATCTTGGCTAACCCAATGTCAGAACCAATGCAAGGGATGGATGAGAGGAAAATGATAAAAAGTGACAATTATGGTGGGAATGGATGATGGCATTTCATGAAACCACCCAATGGAAACTCACTCTTAAGGGAACCAACTTGCTAGGGCATTCTTTCATCCCCCCTAGGTATGGAAAAGTCAAAAGGAATAAAGTCCAAGAACATGTTATAAAGCCGAAAATAATTAAATGTACATATTCAAATGTTTTGAGAATCAAAGTGACACATACCATGATACTTGGACTCACTACCTCATGGAGTGAGACCCACTGCTACTGAAGGACTAGGTCGATGGGATGGATGTTGTTGTTGCAGTAAAGATGGAGGCATTGAAGAAGAAGAATGGGCTCTCGAGGGCCAAGATCAAGTCAATATATCTCTCGTTACTCCATGTATAGGACCTTTGGTACTCAAGACATAATCTCCTTAGGTATCCCTAGGCTAGGGGATAACAAGGCACAAATGTCAAAGATGACACAACCGCCAAATTAGGCTCACAGGCCAACACATTTTTATAAAATTTAACACATCTTCTAATAATAATTTCATTATAATGTGGTTGAATAAGTCAATAACCTTTGACATATTTGAAATAACCAAAAAATATACACTTCTCACTTTTAGGCTGCAATGTTTTCCTTTTCTCATCAACAATATGAGCCCATGCTATACTGTCAAATACACGAAAGTGACTTATGTCTAGTTTAAGTTTAATCCAATATTATTCCATTGTTATACTTTTAATAGCCTTCATGTAAGTGTGATTTACTAAGTAATTTTCACAGTTGATGGCTTCCACCCAATAATTTAGACTATCTCCCTTATATTAGATCATACAATTATCCATTTCTTTTAATGTGCAGTTCTTTCTCTCAACAACAACATTTTGTTGTGGTGTATATGGAACCATGTGTTGAATTTGGATTCCTTGTGTAGTGCGGTGACTTGTAAAATTATTGTCCACAAATTCTCCTCCATTATCTATTGTTAGCCTTTGAATTTGATGTCCACATTACCTTTTTACAAGGGCCTTGTAGGCAAAAAACTTATAAAAAACTTTCGTCTTAATTTTTAAGAAGTAAACCCAAGTACGTCTGGAAAATTCATTAATGAAAGTTAAGAAATACTTGCACCTAGAAAAATAAGAAGAAGAAAGTGGACCATACAAGTATCTGTGAACAAGCTGCAAAGGGCCCGAGGTGTGGTAAGAGGCACATATTTCAAATCTATCATGATGATGATTTTCGAGAACATAACTGACATAAACACCATCTCTGCATGAAACAAGAGGAAAACATGTCACCATATGTTGATTACATAGTTTTTGAAATGATTGATCATTTAGATGACCAAATAGCACATGCCATAGTTTGCTCAAGTCATCATTATGAGCAACAAAAAATTATGGAAAATATGATGACTTAAAGTTGTCAAACTTGTACAATCGTGTAATATCATCAATAATTGCAGTTGCAAGAACATGCTAAGGATCGTTTAGATCCTTGATAACAATTTAGTGAGGTGAAAAATCTATAGTTTTACCTTCACCTGAATGAGTGATTTGATATATTGATGGAAGGTTATAGGAAATACTTGGAACACATAATACATAACTGAAATTACCATTATCTACCTGAACTGTTCCATAACGTACAACACTAAGAGATCTATCATCACCAATAATATTTGCTTGGTGTTACATTCAATTAGAGTAGAAAATATGGCTTTCTCCTTAGGCATATGATAATATTATCTAGAATCAATAATCCACTCATCAGAAGAAGAAGTAGAAGTTGCATTGAAGGCGAAATCAAAAGAAGAGAGTGCATGTCCATGAGAAGAAGAAGAAGTAGTAGAAGCCATATTGATGGTGTACTTCTTCATCATTGCTTCTAAAGATGAAATCTTCTTGAAACATTTTCACTCATCATGACCATCGTTTCCACAAATGTTCCAATGCCTATCAATATTCTTATTTTTAGATTTTTCTCCTTTGTCACCATTAAGAGATGACGCTGAAGCTGTATGAGTGGGTTTGGGACCCTTGTTTTTCTTGTTGTTGTGGTGAGGATGTTTCTTCTTGGGTTTCTTGTGTTTATATTTCTATTGGGATTCTAAGGCTTTGTTGGAGGTACCTGCGATGATAATCAATCCAAGTTGTACAAGTTTATCTTGCTCTCTAATCAAAGAAGCGAAAAAGGACTCAAGAATGGATTTTTGTTAAGATTTCGCTAGAGCCTCTCTCATGGCATAAAAGGTAGATAGAAACATAGAATATGCATTTCCTAGCTTAGAAAGAATGATATAGATGCAATTCTCTTCCACCATATTTATTCTATACTCTTCACATAGTATTGAATGAAAGAAAATAATTTGGAATTAAAGTCAGTTTCTAATTTTGTAACTGATGTGCTCGAATAATATCATGTTTACCAAACACAGATTCAATCTTTTACAAAGATTCATTGAGGTCATAAATTTTTTTGTGGAACCTTAAATGAGAAGATATGGACATTCAGATTAGTCCATGTGTTTCGTCATTTCTATTATCCCATTTGAGTTTCTTTTCACCATCAATGGGTTCTTTTTCCTTTCTCAATGTAATCCGATACAGGCCTTTACTTCCTAATAAATCCTCCATTTGGGATTTCATTGGAATTAGTTGTTTCTAGTAAGAAAAATATCACTAGAAGAAGCCATATTAAATATGAAGACAATATGGATTTAAAAACTGAAAATGATGATTTAGATGGAAATATATCGAAAAATTAGGTGGTTTTAAAAAAACAACACTGAAAACGAATTTCGTATGTGAAATTTATTCCCTTTTGGAAAAAATAAAATAAACAATAATCAAATATCCACGTGGAAAGTAGAAGTTGGTCCACATGGTGATACCCCTCCAAATAACGTCACTTTTACAAATAAGTTATTTTATCGAGTGACCCACTTTTATAAAAAGAAGCGGGGATCACTTTTACAATGAAGTTACTTTATAAAATAAAGTTGCATGAAAAATAAATAACTTTAAAATAAAATATTAAATCTACTTATAGTGATTCACTTTTATACTTGAAGTGAAATACACTTTACAATTGATGCATCAACTTAAAAAAAAAAAAAAAGTAAAAAAAAGAGAGACTTGAACTCAAGACCTCTTACTTAATAAGGAAACTCTTAACCAAGTGAGCTAGGAAAACATATTCTATTGTTTAGAAGGAGGACTGGGGTTGTTGTTATTGCTGTTGTTGAATACGGCCTTGGAGAGCATGCTCATAGAAAACTATTGGCACACAACAAAAAAATTCTCTTCTCATTGACAATAAGGGTTAGGTCTTGATTAGGTTACCCAGAAAATGCACCTTTTTCGATCTGTTTTTGAATTTCTAAGATCACACATGGAGTGAGGAAAAGAGTATAAATACATCCAAAAGAGTAAAAAACTAGAAAGAAAAAATAGAAAACAGAGATAAAATTGAAATAGTTCTCTGTAAAAATTTAAAAAGGGCGTATTTGGGTTTTATACCTTTGGATCTAACTAAAATAGTCATATCTTGGGAAAACAAAAACCTTTTTGAGTGAAACAAAAAATGTTCCTGACTAAAAAAAGTACTCTAGATGCAATATAATAGTCCTCTCATCCTAGAAATGTACATAAATGGAAGAAACCAGAGATGAAGCAACTCGACTTCACGATATCGATCTAAAAAGAAACACAATTTAACCTAATGACACATTAGACCTAGTAAATCTTAACTAACTCCTAAGTGTCAAAATATCCTAACATTGAGAATTTATGAAGTACAATTTTTTTCTATTTTGGAGGAAATCTAAGCAAGGTCTTTGTCTTTATGGATTTTTGCATATCCAATGCATCTTTCCATTTTAGATAATTCTACTGAAGGAACATGAATGGATTTGACTTCTATAGGAATTGCTTTTCATTTTTGGTTACTCTGGTGTAATAATGGGCATGAGATAATTCTACCTTTTATAGTACATTTAAATACCATATTTAGATAATCTATACATACAAGACTCACTCTAGTAATGGATTCATAACCTAGTATACAATCTATGCTAATATTTTCTAGTATATTCATAGAAAGTGCATCTTTATGACCTTCAATGGTTATGTGGAAGTATGCTACCTTATGAAAAATCTTGACATGACTACCTTTGACTAGAATTCCACGTTGATTCATCTTTTCCTAGTAGACAATTGGAATGACATTTATTTTTTCCAAGTTCATCCAACAACCTGAGTCAACCATGTATTCTAGCTCGTACGGATTATCATCAAGAGGGAAAAAACATATGTTGATATATAATTTAGGACCATAAAAAAATCCCAATGAAGGATCTATATGTTTCTCTTCTGATTTTTATTCATCGATATCTTCATGGAAGAAAGAATGATGTTTCTTGTGTTCTGGAGGCTCTTGCATCACTTTGGTTTATTCCGTACAAAAATAATCCTCAAAGGAGTGATCTAGTTCTTTCTCTATTACTTCCACCAGGTTCTTTAAATATTCAATTTCACAGGTCAACTTTCTTAGATTTCTTTTCTTATCCTTTATCTGTAGTATTAGCATTATTTCTTTGTCCTATCTGAAATATTTCCTATCTTTGTGCCGACCAAGATATTCTTAATAGAGTTATATTGGATTATAAGGAACTAGATTTTTCTTCAAGGCTTGAGATTCTTATTCTTCAACAATTTTTTCTTTGAGCTATGCCAAGACCTTTTTTTCTCCATATTTTAGATCTTATATTAGAACATATTGGTAGATGGGAATCTCAAAAAATGCTTTGTCTATGTATGCATGTCTTTGTTGCATATTTTGATATTTCTTTTTCTCGAATGAAAACATATAGAATGTATATTATTGGGGAACCTCACACCCCCCCTAAAATAACTTCTTCACCTTCGGGATAGTCACCTTGATAATAGACTGCTAGATCCCACCAGGTTGGGTCTAATTCATCTATGAACAATGTTGTAAGGCATGTTTTTTTTTCTTGGAAGGGCATATTTTTTCTCAATGACCTCTTTTCCCACAAATAAAATATTTTTATTTATTACCAGGGGAAGATATTTTCTTAACTTAATACTGTTTTTTGTTTTTATTTTTGGCTTTTGAAGATTGTAACACCCCTATTTCCCATCTTGTAATTATTCATGATTACTGATTTCCACGCCATGGCATGCAATCAATGTAAATGTATTATTTTTTAATTATAAATTCCAACTGGTTGAATGTGGGATGAAGAGTTAAAGTGATGGCCATAATATCACTAGAGAAAAGTGTGAGGAAGCCCAAACCTCCTTGTCGAGACATTATTTTAAAAAAAATTAGGATATTTCCATAGCCCTGATTCCAAGGAAAAATCAATTAATGAGAAGGGGTGGTATTTGAACAACCAACCACCCCATGAATACAAGTATCATGAATTTGGTTAGGACAATAGAAGTTGCCAGATAGTGGTAAGACATAGTACAAATTATGCACCTTGTTTGACCCCATAGGTTCCTTTTGAAAGAAGGAATATGACAGATCGAGAACCTTCAAGTGTGGGGAATGCCAACATAGAAAAGGAGAATCCAAGGGGGCAGGGGGATGGAAGTAGGAGAGTGAGATTTTGGGTTGCATGAATCATCTGAGATTTGAGGTCCCCAATCAGAGTTGAGAGGTCATGAGCTTGATGTTGGGAGGTGTATGATAAAAATCAATGAGGCATGGGCTAGGTGGCTATGAGGAAATTTTTATTGTATTTCCTTTGGAACACGAGGAAGAATTCCTTGGTGGTATCATGGCTTGGCACATAGGTGGGCATACTATAGATAATTTCTTATTATGAGCCTATGATTGGGTGGAAAGGAGAACACCCATAGTTAGTTGGTTGGTCACCAATTGCAATAAATAAGTATTTCTATACCCTGTGTAATTGAATTGTATGTTATGGATGTGTTGTAACAGATACTAAAATGTTGCCCAAGATTTGAAAGGCTGTCAAGGAGGCCATGACTGCTGAGATACAAAAGAGGAACAAGCGTCATCACCTGTTATTGATGATATGGAAATGATAAATGTTGGCGATAGAAAATTGTCGTGGAAGAAGCAAGCTCATCCATTGTATTGCTGCAAGACACTATCACTTCTGGCAAAAATTATTAATTCTAGGCTTTTTAAAACATAACTTCAACGCCTTCGAAAGTTTACAGAGCTGTGGATGCATGTAAAAGTGTTCTAAGAGGCCTACACAGTAACAAGATAACTCAAAGAGAGTTGGATAGGGCTAAGAGAACATTGCTGATGAGGCACGAGTCTGACATGAAATCAAATGCATATTGGTTAGGACTGCTAACACACTTGCAAGCCCCATCCGTTCCTAGGAAGAATATTGCATGTATCACAGATCTTGTCTCCTTTTATGAAACTACAACCATAGAGGATGTGTTCAATGCATATGACAACTTGAAGGTGGATGATAAGTCACTATTTACATGCATCGGAATAGCAGGAAATCTGGCTGGGTAAGATACGGCTGGTATAGAAATAGAAGCAGATGATGCAGATGTAAAACTCTTTGATGGCCGTCAAGGTTTAATTCCACTTGGGCGTGGTTCAATTACCATGACTCATCCTACAACATAAAGAGCATTTTATGGTACAATTGTTAACGGCATGTCAAATCTTCCACTATGTTCACTTCCAAGAGACAAGTCTTGGTCTATAGAGCTATCGAATTCTTTTCTTGAGGAATCTCCAGGGCAGCTTCAACTTTCAAGATGGCTAGTTATCATCAAAGTCCTCAAATTTTCACAAAGGCAGTTGAATTTAATTGAAGGGCACCAATGGAGGATCCTATTTGTGTAATCTCCCAAAATTTGTGCAGGCAATGCTATGAGCTAAAATGTCAACTTTATTTCACGCGGTGTTGCAGGCCTCATCCTTTGAACTCATATTGTAATATTAGAATATATTTTTAAAAGTCTAACCTAGTTATCAATGGAACAGATTGTACAGGTGTCGAGATTGATCTGTCACATTTCTTTCCACCCGATTTGGTGGCGAGGGCATCAACAACCCAGCAGAAACAGCAACAAGAAAAATATAGTAAATACTCAACATCCGCAATAACTATTCCATAAAAGATTTACTCGACATATAAACTGCCCCGTTTTTCATTACACTTCGGAGAGATGCCATGCCTAAGATGCTTAATGATGGTGCGTTTGAGTATGAAGATGGAACGCCTGCAACAGAATCTCAAACGAGATGTTGTCACGTTCTGGTCTTGGGCAGCTGAGCCTGAAATGGAAGAGCGAAAACTGAGGGGGAATCGACGTGATAAACCATGTATGAAATCGGCGGGAACGTTAACCCAACAATTAACAGTGAAGGCCATTGATAACAAATGGGCGACATCAAATTTCCCGTAATACAACGGTTACATGAAACCCACGACACATTGGTAAATACGTGGTACTCTAACTAGCCGTTTCGGACAGTTCCGGGCTTTGATTACCCGCTAATGGTGCTGTAAAATTCAGCGGATTGATCTGGGATTGCAACACTTGTACCTACATTTCTTCGCCCCAAGCTACGGTTACGTTAGACAGGTCCAGGTTATCATACGTTGACAGTGAACAGCGGGCAGTAGTAGTGAGTGGGTTGCTAAAGAAAGGCTATGGATGTTCCCTGTTTCTGCTTTAGCTGTTACAGAAAGAACTCTTGCCCAAGTCGATGCCGTGGCAGTCGATGTGGAATCATTGGATCCTTTTGTGCGACGTGCTCTCGAGGCTGCTTCTGCTGTTCCGAACCTTCTTGGGATGTACGACAACATGCCTGCTTACATGGAGACTCAACTTCTTCCATTTCAACGAGATGGGGTAAGATTTGTTTTGGAGCATGGTAAACGAGCTCTCATAGCAGATGAAATGGGTCTGGGAAAAACTCTACAGGCTATTGTTGTTGCTTCATGTCTCAAAGATGCCTGGCCAATTCTTATTATTACTCCATCTGCATTGCGTTTACAGTGGGCGTTGATGATTGAGCAATGGCGCTTCCACGCACTGCTGGGTCTTACAGAATCCTCCACACGGCGATAAGAAGCAGTCGCCTCTCCTACTAATTCATGGTCTCTGGTCCGATAGCATGATCGGTTGGGATAAGAAAATCCATGGTCTCTTCAAGAAGTTCGACCTCCTTATCCCCGACTTCATATTCTTCGGGGAATCCACCACCGCCGGCTCCGAGCGTACTGAGATATTCCAAGTGGATTGCCTCAAGACTATGCTCGAATGTCTCAGAGTCGAGAGCATTATCGCCATCGGATATAGCTACGGTGGCTTCGTGGCCTTCTGGATGGCACACAAATGCTCTAATCTCGTGCGATGACTGGTTATCGTCAGCTCCGAAATTTGCATGACGCCGTCAACTTTTGATCCTTTTCTCATAGAGTTAGGCCCCAAAGACGTTCTCCTCCCCAACAATGCCAGAGACTTGAAGAAAGCAATCAATATTATATCATACAAGAAAATGCCATCGTTTCCTACTTTCATATACAAAGACTTGTTGCAGACTATTGGAGGAAACAAAGAGAAGAAGGCACAGCTTCTAGATGCTATGGTTATCGGTTCAAACAATTCGCASCCACTGCCTRCAGTAAACCAGGATGTTTTGATAGTTTGGGGGATGAAGGATCGATTCTTTAGGCTGGAAGAGGCTCATCTTCTCTAAAGGCATATTGGAGAGAAGGCGAAGATTGTGGTGATAACTTCAGTGTGGGCCAAACGTCAACTACTAATCCTTGCTCGTGCCCTGCTTCGGAGATCAAAGATTTTAGTTCTTGATGAAGCCACGGCAGCTGTGGATGTTGCAACAGATGCTCCCATTCAAAGGACTATCCGTGAAGAATTTAGATCTTGTACAATGCTTTTTATTGCTCATCGAATTAACACTATTATTGATTGTGACCGCATAGTGGTTCTTGAAGCTGGTCAGGTTTTGGAATTTGATACTCATGAGTGAAAACAAATCTGCAACAACAGAAAAACGAATTGCAGAACAGAGGAAACAGAAAAACGAATTTGACAGGACAGAAAGAATTGCATAAAAACACCACGCTATGATCTCATTATTGGATTGATATTTAAAGGAAATTACATGCAGGAATTGCTTCGTAAATAACAAAGCAGATCAGTTAACTAAACAATCACGCAGAAAATCG
>JASDQU010102578.1:146581-164522 GCA_032191745.1 Picea mariana
ATAAGGCTTTTGCATTTTTCTTGACCACTTCTGTGTAAGTGCGTCTCGCATCCCGATCCAATGCATCTCGATCTTCAGCTTTCAGCAAGGTAACTCCATCTTCGACAATCTCTAAGCATTCATGACAGCTTAGAAAAAATTTCATCTTGGCTACCCAAGTGCTATGATTCGACCCATTCAAGACAGGTGCTTGCATGAGAGCCTGGTTGCTCATGCTGGCCAGTTTCTGCGCAAAAAATTATATACCGGCAGCTAAAAAAAATTGCACAGAAAAAAGAGATCTTACAGAGCTTGCTGAAAGATGTTTCGCAATTCGGCAAGCTGGACAAAGGCTGGATCTGCAGCCTGCTCTGATACCATGAAAACAAATCTGCAACAACAGAAAAATGAATTGCAGAACAGAGGAAACAGAAAAACGAATTTGACAGGACAGAAAGAATTGCATAAAAACACCACGCTATGATATCATTATTGGATTGATATTTAAAGGAAATTACATGCAGGAATTGCTTCGTAAATAACGAAGCAGATAACAGTCTAACACGGTGATGGAAATAAGAAATCAGTTAACTAAACAATCACACAGAAAATCGCGGAGCTAATCGTGGAGAAAATAACAGAGAAAATCGTGGAGCAAATTGCTCTCAACTTATTCGTCTAACACTGAGAATCTACTTTCTAATGAAGATAGTGTGTTTTCAAAAATGGTTCAAAGCACTGGATCTGCTAATGCACAATATTTGCGAGGTATAGTTATGGTAGATCCAGAGAGTAGCAAGGAACTATAATAATACGGAGACACTGAAAAGAATATCAGTGTACGTTACAATTTTGACTGGCATCGACCATTCTCCTGTACTTTTTAACCTGATTTAGAAGGGTTCTCCTGTTGTAGTTTTAAACTATTTTGTACTTATTACATCAGTTACACGCAGAAATCCCTCTCCCACTGTCGAATGATTAATAACAGTTCAACAAAAACTGAAGAAGCTTCTGGCAGACACACCTGGCATTTGCAGATCCGGAGAAGGCCAACTGCCTCAGATTCCTGGGAAACGAAGAGTTTTATTTTTTTTTTTAAGACTGATGTATGAAATAGAAAAAGAGGGGGGCGCATGAGCGCAGGACTGCGAGAAAAATCTCTGTCAAGAGATATTCATTGTAATTGCTGAGTTATTGTGTAAGCCATTATTGGAGTAATAAAAAAGATGTTTATTTGCAACTATGAGATTCATCACAGTCGATTTCTTTCAGCATGTTTTCTTCTCTTTTAGCTGTGTTAAAACTATTTGGATTTCGTTTATGTGTTTCCTTACGCACAACTGAAATTGTCTTTACAATCTCTTTATGTCTTCCTTAATCCATTACGACTGCATTACATTTTGTTTTCCTCTAACTGATGAGTTTCGTTATACTTTAGTACGACTACTACTGTAACGAAAGGGTTTGGGTTTTCTGCAAATGTTTATTGCCTTTCCTCTGCACTAGCTATCAGCTGTGTAAGAGCAATCTGCATTTACAGAACTCTGCATGTATCCTTTGCTACATCGACCTTTCCTTTTTATTTCCCCTACCACATCATGATTTATCAAAGCGCTGAAAGATAGACTTACTTTGCCTCACTTTCCGCAAGTTATTCGATCTCTGCTATTGTCTCTTTTTCTTGGTTTTCATTTGACTCCATGCCTAATGGACCTTTTCCCCTAGTTTAACACCCAAACTCCAAAAATCTAAGACCATCATCTACCCGTAAATCTACCCACATTTTTCATGCTACTTAAATTCCTATTGTGACATTGTTCGAGAGATCCCTCTCGGGTTGGAAGGGGCAGCTCCCAATCCAAAGTGGTTCGAGGTTGCCTTGGGATTGATTTACTATAGCCCATTTCAGTTCTCAGTGACAACATTTTTGGCACCGCTGCCGGGGACGGAGGATGAGGTTATCTTCCCTGGGATACGACAAAGTTCAGATCTATCTCTTGATGGTGAACAAGGGATAGGCATTCGATTGGCTGTGATCATTCACCTGGCGACTCCTTGGTTCATAGACTCTACATGATTTTTTTGGTGACTCCACTGGTGTCAAATGTTGAGCTCGTTCGCTGCTCGAATTGCTGCAAGGTTTGCTCCTATGGACTTTACAAATGTTTATGGCTTTCCAAACACTATTCCAGACATGAAAATTTGGGCAGATATCCTTCCTAAATTTGGAGAAGATGAGGACGACAATCCTGGTCGGCATTTGTTTGAATTCCACAAGCTCATGGAAGAATTAAATGTACATCATGAAGATGTCCTCATGAAAATGTTTATGTTTACATTGGGAAAAGATGCTAGACTCTGGTATAAATCTTTACCCCATTCCAGTATTCCTTCATTGAAATGTTTTCACGCAATTTTTCATCAACATTGTAGGAGGATATATCCTGCTGAAATCCTTTTTGAAGATTGTTGTGAGACATGTCCTCTTGAGGAGGAAGAAAGAACAGAAATTTCTCAAGTTGATGAAGATGACCAGTATGAGGAGGAGTTGGCTCATAAAGATGTTGGATGTTGTGAACTTACTCAAAAAGAAGAGATTCGTCATCATGGTCAACCTGCAAAAGAGATAGAAAAGGATGAGGGTTGTTTCATTCAGAAGATACAGAGGCCACCTTCTCCTTTAACTAAGGAAGAGGAGGGTCTGCCCTTGCACAACTATGTTGAAGCCCCTACTCACACATATTTGCAGCTTTCACACAGTCCCGGATATAAGTGTCAAATTTCTTCCAGCTCTGAAAATGTAAATCTATTTCTAAATGGTGGCAGTCATCTATTCCATGGAACTTTACAGCAAGTTAGTGAACCTATTTATGACGGTTTCCTGCCAGAAGATCAGATTTTAGACTCTGCTTTGTTTCATGAAAAAGATATGACTATCATGTTCATTGATCCTGAGCATCATGAACCGGAACATAGAGTAGTCATGGATGTTTTAAAACCTCAGTTTGATATGTTTTTCCAAGACCCTTTTGCTGATCTTTTAGATTCATTTAATGGAGGAATATGCTATGTCGGGAATATTTGGTCACAAGAATTGATGAAAGTTTTGAAAATCCATGATCACCAACAGGTCAGATGGGGATTGTCAGTTTCCTTTTTCAGCCTGCTCGAAGAAAATGTGAGAAACTTCCAAATAAGTAGGCAATTATTGGATTGGCTTCATTGGCATTTTCATGTCATTTGATTCTGGAAATATTTCAGCAGTTAGAGTAGGTGATGTATATAAATAAGCTTGACTTTCAAGAACTAGATTGCAATGGTAGTTTTCAATATGTTTTCAGTTCATTTTTGAATTCAGTATGGTTTTGTAATAAGCAGTTTTTGTTCCACTAAGATGCAAGTAAAGTGAAAGAGTTCTGGAGTGGATGATTTCGGGAAGCCAAATGGATGAAGGCACTTGGTATACGGTTCTTGGCACTTTCAGGAAAGCACCATCCCTAGTTGGAGCCAATGTTGTAACAGATACTAAAATCGAGTCTGTTGTCGAAGATTTGAAAGGCTGTCAAGGAGGCCATGACTGCTGAGATACAAAAGAGGAACAAGCGTCATCACCTGTTATTGATGATATGGAAATGATAAATGTTGGTGATAGAAAATTTTCGTGGAAGAAGCAAGCTCATCCATTGTATTGTTGCGTGACACTATCACTTCTGGCAAAAATTATTAATTCTAGGATTTTTAAAACATAACTTCAACGCCTTCCAAAGTTTACAGAGTTGTGGATGCATGTAAAAGTGTTCTAAGAGGCCTACACAGTAACAAGATAACTCAAAGAGAGTTGGATAGGGGTAAAAGAACATTGCTGATGAGGCACGAGTCTGACATGAAATCAAATGCATATTGGTTAGGACTGCTAACGCACTTGCAAGCCCCATCCGTTCCTAGTAAGAATATTGCATGTATCAGAGATCTTGTCTCCTTTTATGAAACTACAACCATAGAGGATGTGTTCAATGCATATGACAACTTGAAGGTGGATGATAAGTCACTATTTACATGCATCGGAGTAGTAGGAAATCTGGCTGGGAAAGATACGCCTGGTATAGAAATAGAAGCAGATGATGCAGATGTAGAACTCTTTGATGGCCGTCAAGGTTTAATTCCACTTGGGCGTGGTTCAATTACCATGACTCGTCCTACAACATAAAGAGCATTATATGGTACAATTGTTAACGACGTGTCAAATCTTCCACTATGTTCACTTCCAAGAGACAAGTCTTGGTCTATAGAGTTATCGAATTCTTTTCTTGAGGAATATCTAGGGCAGCTTCAACTTTCAAGATGGCTAGTTCTCATCAAAGTCCTCAAATTTTCACAAAGGTAGTTGAATTTAATTGAAGGCCACCAGTGGAGGATCCTATTTGTGTAATCTCCCAAAATTTGTGCAGGCAATGCTATGAGCTGAAATGTCAACTTTATTTCACGCGGTGTTGCAGGCCTCATCCTTTGAACTCATATTGTAATATCAGAATATATTTCTAAAAGTCTAACTTAGTTATCAATGTAACAGATTGTACAGGTGTCGAGATTGATCTGTCACATTTCTTTCCACCCGATTTGGTGGTGAGGGAATCAACACCCAGCAGAAACAACAACAAGCAAAATATAGTAAATACTCAACATCCACAATAACTATTCCATAAAAGATTTACTCAACATATAAACTGCCCCATTTTTCGTTACACTTCAGAGAGATGCCATGCCTAAGATGCTTAATGATGGTGCGTGTGAGTATGAATATGGAATGCCTGCAACAGAATCTCAAACGAGATGTTGTCACGTTCTGGTCCTGGGTAGCTGAGCCTAAAATGGAAGAGCGAAAACTGAGGGGGAATCGACGTGATAAACCATGTATGAAATCGGCAGGAACGTTAACCCAACAATTAATAGTGAAGGCCATTGATAACAAATGGGCGACATCAAATTTCCCGTAATACAATGGTTACATGAAACCCCACGAAACATTGGTAAATACGTGGTACTGTAACTAGCCGTTTTGGACAGTTCTGGGCTTTGATTACTCGCTAATGGTGCTGTAAAATTCAGTGGATTGATCGGGGACTGCAACACTTGTACCTACATTTCTTCACCCCAAGCTGCGGTCACGCTAGACAGGTCCAGGTTATCATACGTTGACAGTGAACAGCAGGTAGTAGTGAGTGGGTTGCTAAAGAAAGGCTATGGATGTTCCTTGTTTCTGCTTTAGCTGTTACAGAAAGAACTCTTGCCCAAGTCGATGCGTGGAACTCGAGGCTTCTTCTACCATTCTGAACCTTCCTGGGATGTAGGACAACATGCCTGCTTACGTGGAGACTCAACTTCTTCCATTTCAATGAGATGGGGTAAGATTTGTTTTGGAGCATGGTGGACGAGCTCTCATAGCAGATGAAATGGGTCTGGGAAAAAATCTGCAGGCTGTTGCTATTGCTTCATGTCTCAAAGATGCCTGGCCAGTTCTTGTTATTACTCTATCTGCATTGCGTTTACAGTGGGCATTGATGATTGAGCAATGGCACTTCCACGCACTGTTGGGTCTTACAGAATCCTCCACGCGGTGATAAGAAGTGGTCGCCTCTCCTACTGATTCATGGTTTCTGGTCCGACAGCATGATCGGATGGGATAAGAAAATCCGTGGTCTCTTGAAGAAGTTTGACCTCCTTATCCCCAACTTCATATTCTTCGGGGACTCCACCACCGCCGGCTTCGAGCGTACTGAGATATTCCAAGCGGATTGCCTCAAGACTATGCTCGAATGTCTTGGAGTTGAGAGCATTATCGCTGTCGGATATAGCTACGGTGGCTTCGTGGCCTTCTGGATGGCACACAAATACCCTAATCTCGTGCGATGACTGGTTATCGTCAGCTCCAAAATTTGCATGACACCGTCAACTTTTGATCCTTTTCTCATAGAGTTGGTCCCCAAGGACGTTCTCCTCCCCAACAGTTCTAGAGACTTGAAGAAAGCAATCAATATTATATCATACAAGAAAATGCCATCGTTTCCTGCTTTCATATACAAAGACTTGTTGCAGACTATTCGAGGAAACAAAGATAAGAAGGCACAACTTCTAGATGCTATGGTTATCGGTTCAAACAATTCGCAGCCACTGCCTTTAGTAAACCAGGATGTTTTGATAGTTTGGGGGATGAAGGATCAATTCTTTAGGCTGGAAGAGGCTCATCTTCTCTAAAGGCATATTGGAGAGAAGGCGAAGATTGTGGTGATAACTTCAGTGTGGGCCAAACGTCAACTACTAAGCCTTGCTCGTGCCCTGCTTGGGACATCAAAGATTTTAGTTCTTGATGAAGCCACGGCAGTTGTGGATGTTACAACAGATGCTCTCATTCAAAAGACTATCCGTTAAGAATTTAGATCTTGTACAATGCTTGTTATTGCTCATTGAATTAACACTATTATTGATTGTGACCGCATACTGGTTCTTGAAGTTGGTCAGGTTTTGGAATTTGATACTCCTGAGAATCTACTTTCTAATGAAGATAGTTTATTTTCAAAAATGGTTCAAAGCACTGGATCTACTAATGCACAATATTTGCAGAGTATAGTTATGGCAGATCTAGAGAGTAGCGAGGAACTATAATAATACAGAGACACTGAAAAGAATATCAGTGTACGTTACAGTTTTGACTGGCATCGACCATTCTCCTGTACTTTTTAACCTGATTTAGAAGGGTTCTCCTGTTGCAGTTTTCAACTATTTTGTACTTATTACATCAGTTACATGCAGAAATCCCTCTCCCACTGTCGAATGATTAATAACAGTTCAGCAAAAACTGACGAAGCTTCTGGAAGACACACCTGGCATTCGCAGATCCAGAGAAGGCCAACTGCTTCAGATTCTTGGGAAATGAAGAGTTTTATTTTTCTTTTTAAGACTGATGTATGTAACAGAAAAAGAGGGGGGCGCATGAGTGCAGGACTGGGAGAAAAATAGCTGTCAAGAGAGATTCATTGTAATTGGTGATTTATTGTGTAAGCCATTATTGGAGTAATAAAAAAGATGTTTATTTGTGACTATGAGATTCATCATAGTCGATTTCTTTCAGCATGTTTTCTTCTCTTTTAGCTGTGTTAAAACTGTTTGGATTTCATTTATGTGTTTCCTTACGCACAACTAAAATTGTCTTTACCATCTCTTTATGTCTTCCTTAATCCATTACGACTGCATTACATTTTGTTTTCCTCTAACTGATGAGCTTCATTATACTTTAGTACGACCACTACTGTAATGAAAGGGTTTGGGTTTTCTGCAAATGTTTATTGCCTTTCCTCTGCACCAACTATTAGCTGTGTAAGACCAATTTGCATTTACAGAACTCTGCATGTATCCTTTGCTACGTCAGCCTTTCCTTTTTCTTTCCCCTACCGCATCATGATTTATCAAAGCGTTGAAAGATAGACTTACTTTGCCTCACTTTCCGCAAGCTATTTGATCTCTGCTATTGTCTCTTTTTATCGGTTTTCATTTGACTCCATGCCCAATGGACCTTTTCTCCTGGTTTAATACCCAAACTCCAAAAATCTAAGACCATCATCTACCCGTAAATATACCCACCTTTTTCATGCTACTTAAATTCCTATTGTGACATTGTTCAAGAGATCCCTCTCGGGTTGGAAGGGGCAGCTCCCAATCCAAAGTGGTTCGAGGTTGCCTCGGGATTGATTTGCTACAGCCCATTTTAGTTCTGAGTGACAGTAGGATGAATGCATGTATTTTCATTCCGAGAAGTGTAAGCTTGTTTGATGAATAGATTAGTTGCTTCACTGCAAGTTTGAGTATTGGAGTATTCATAGAAGAACATGAAGGATTATTTTCTATGAATGTCGTCTTTAATGGGTAGATATTCATGTACAATCTAAAAGGAGTCAATGTATTGTGTACCAATTATCATGTTTTAAAATTAGTAAGTTAGGAATATGAAATTACTCATTATCTTTGTATGGTTTTGAGTAGGGACCAATAATTTAGACGAATAAGTGATTGCTCCCTCTGAGAAGTGTGAGAAATACAATTTATAGAGATATCCCTGAAACCTACAAGTCCTTGAATTCAAAAGCTTTCAAGCCATGAAGATCGCATTGGGAGGATAGTTAGAGGTACATCAAGATGGGTATCAAAATACCTCAGTGCAAGATGAAGTGATGTAAACCCCCACCACATCCTGGGGCTCGCACAACCTCCCAGTGTAGGATTGTTCACAGTATGGATTGGAATCATCTCTTGGGCTCCTACTGAGCCCTCAAATTCTTATGCCACAAGCCTTTTCCCCTTACCCTGTGTGCAAATTCAAGTTCAGGAGGGTCTATTTATCCATGCAAATAAATTCACGTGACCTTAGGCCAAGTATGTGGGTTGATACTATTGAATGGTGTGAACTACGACACTTGGGGACTCCGGGGTTCAAGATTTATGACAACAATACACGACATTCCTCTTGAACACCAAACTAGTTGATGAATGAACAAAAGGAACGATTGATGGTCCTCAACATATGTCGATATCTATGGATTACAGATGTTTCGGGCCTCAAAAATTTGGGAGATTTACCTGCTACAACATGCAACTACCCATAATTCATGAACTTCAAACATATAGATCGGATGACTAACACTTTCCTCAAATCAACGATGGATATTTGATCCATGGTTCAGGCTTCAAAACTTTCCACAACTCAACACATAATATCCTCTAGAGTGTCAAACTGGTGAGCTCGCGAAGGGCATGATCAATGGTCCACCTGTCCTCATGAATGGACGGTTGGGATCGACTCTAGCCTTCGGGCCTTCGAGAGTTATCGACCCAAACCAACTTACACCTTCATTCCTATGCAGTACCAAATATTTGAATTCTTTGATCTACTAACACGTGTCTCTTCGTGTTGATGGCTAAGATTCATTCCAAGATTCAAAAATTCAAGAAGCTTGCACACTTCCACAATCACACTCAAACTCTTATGGATAGTCTAACTTCCAAACTACTATGGATCTATGGACATGTGTCCCAATAATAGGATGGTCTAKATATTCTCTGGTTCCGAGGACTTCGAGAAAATTTCCTCCCTTTCTCAAACCACATGGAAAGATATGAATACATGAAGTTTGAAGGACTTCAAGAGTTAACACCCATGATACTTTCCCATATCCGACATCTAGGAAAGATCTTCTCCTCCTCAGGCGAATCTCGTCCACTCAACCTCAAAAATGAAATGATTCTTCCCTTTAAAGATTATGGTCTCTCTTTCTCCTGAGATTTAATACTCAAATGATTTGGTTCTTCTATGCACACCTTGCGCTCCTCTGAAAACTTGACACTTGAATATTTCTGGAAAATCTTCTCACCCACTCTTTGCATTTGTTTCCTTGAGAATATTCAACAATTTTCTATTGTTGGCCCTATGCATGCCTTGCAAGGTTATTCTCAATATCCTATAATGAGATGAGTATGTGTGCACTCCTTGCACTCACCCTGCATAATTTCATGTTATGTCTTTTGAGATTCTGAGTCTAAAAACGACTCTCCCTTCACACACCTTGTGTGGCTACTGTGCACTCCTTTCACTAATGATTTAGAAGAGAAAGAACTTAAACTTACAAAAAAATACAGGTTCTTTCAATTAACCATGAAATGCATACACAGACATGAAAAAAACATAAATCAAATAACATGACATTACCAAATTAACTCATAAGAAAACATGTACAAACTCAAAGTCTGAAATCAATCCTCCTTTATTATATTCCTTCAGCAAAGAATTCTTACAAAGAGTTCTTGCAACTCTCAACTTCTCCTTGAAATAAAATTCTCAATAAACTTTAGCAACAAAGTATAATTGTCTTTAGCATCCTCATTTGGGCATATATTACATATATTTATACATGGAGGGGATTCATGAGCCTTCCTACCGACTTCTCTAGTGCTATACTATCATAATTAAAACATTCCACCACTAAGGTATATTACAATAAATGATATTTACAACTCAGATACAAGTCGATGTTCAATATCTATACAATCCTATAGCTTATTAAAGACATTACAATCCTTGTTGATCTCATACAATGGTTATTTTCTCAAAACATTAAAAAGATCTGAATTATAATGCTTTCAAAACATAAATGATGCGCTCTCCTTTTTGGATACCAAAACATTTTTGAATGCGCACTTGATGTTGAGTTGTCCTCCACTCGTCTCGATGAATGTTGTTGTCGATGCTACTGCATCATACTCATATGGAAAAAACATTCATGGACTCATGTCCATGAGATCCTACACTGTCTTTCCATGCTTATGGATATCAACTTCAGTTATGCAATTGACATCTTATGTTGGATGGCCCTTCCACTTAACCTGATACTCATAATAATTCTTCCTTTTGGTCTTCTTAGAAATCCTTTGATCTAAGATCTTCTCGATCTATAGCTTCTCTTCTATGGGCATATATTGTTTCCACCAAATATCCTCTTTACCATCTATATCATCCATCTTGTAAGGAAATAGGTTTTCTACGTTGAATATGGGTGATATTCCTATTTATTCTAGCAACTCAATGTCAAAAGCATTTGCAAAAAAAATTTTGAGGATCTCATAGGGTCCTATCTTCTTCATCTTCATCTTGTTATACTTTCCTTTCAGAAATATTTCATTTCTCATATGTATCAAAAGATGATCTCCAAGTCTAAAATGAACTTCTCTTCTTCTCTGGTCTACTCTGCTTGTGTACTTCCGATTTCTACTTTGTAGCTATCCCTTAATCTGATCATGTAATTTATCCATCTCTGTGGAAAAATATTCTTCTCCTGCACTTGAGAACTCATATCATCCCAAATATCTTAACTCTGAAATTCCTCTTGGATGCATTCCATACATTATCTGGAATGGTATTTGACTAGTGCTTCTATTTTGTGAGTCATTATATACAAACTTTGATTGGGGAAGAATTTTATCCCACCGGTTGCTATGGTGAGTGACCAAAATCCTCAATAGGTTCCCTAAACTTTGATTTACCACTTCATTCTGTCCATCAGTTTGAGGATGATATGCTGAACTAAAAGACAAATTTTTCCCCATCTTCTTCCACATTGTTCTCCAAAAGTGTTCCACAAACTTAGTGTCTTTGTGTGAAACTATGCTCCTTGGAAATTCGTGTAATCTCGCAATATCCTTGAAAAACAAATTTGATATGTGAATAACATGATTGATTTTTTTAAATGGAATGAAATGTGCCATATTTGAAAATTTGTCAATAACCAAAAAGATTGAATCATTTCCTTCTGGGTTATAGGCAATCCCAGAACAAAATCCATACTTCTAGCATCCCATGGCATGTCTGGAATAAGAAATGGTTGATACAATCCAGTGTTATATTGCTTTCCTTTAGCATAATCTAAAATCCTACATTTTTCCACAAATTTCTTTACATCAGACTTCATACCTGACCAAAAATCCTAAGAACTCAACTGTGCATATGTCTTGTCATGGCTGAAATGTCTAGCCG
Source organism: Picea mariana (assembly GCA_032191745.1). NCBI lineage: Eukaryota > Viridiplantae > Streptophyta > Pinopsida > Pinales > Pinaceae > Picea > Picea mariana. The sequence goes on from JASDQU010102578.1 coordinate 158,139, forward strand.
AACCTCCACTATGATTTTCCTTCAACAAGTTATTCCTCATTGAGCATTTCGGGATACACAACTGACTTCCTTTGAATAAAAGTACAGCTTGGGTTAGATATTCCATCCACTTATTTTTGTCCCTCAACAATGGGTTCTTACATGCTTCATAAGCTTCCTTGAAATATAATATTCTTAATACATATATGTGAGGTGTTCAAATCCTAGGGTCTCCACTTGAAATTTATGCAAGATTGAACATCTCCTAGTCAAAGCATCTGCAACTTTGTTAGTGTTCCCACTAATATTCTTAATAACAAAAGTAAAATTATGCATTAACTCTACCCATTTGGCATGTCTCTGATTCAATTTCTCTTTTCTGGTTATAAACTGCAATGCTTGATTATCATAATATAAAACAAACTATTTCGGAATAATATAATGCCTCCATGTTTTCAAGGCATGAATCACAACATAAAATTATTTATCATATGTGGAATACATCCTTTTAACATTATTCAATGTCTCACTGAAATAAGCAATCGGCTTATTGTATTGACTTAAAACTGCTCCAATGGCTACTTCACTAGCATCACATTTAACTTGAAATGTCTTCGCAAAATATGGAAGAACTAGAATAGGTTATTCTGTTATCTTGGATTTTAACAATCTAAATCCTTTATTATCTTCATATTTCCAATTAAAATACTTATGCTCCTTCTTTATGGTTTCGAGTATAGGTCCACAAATACTACTCAAATTCCTGATGAATTTCTTGTAAAAACTCACCAATCCATGAAAAATTCTTACCTCAACCACACTTCTTGGAGAAGGCCAATGTATTATTTCCTTCACCTTCTTTGGGTCCATGTTCAACTCATTTGAAGAGTTTACCAATCCCAAATATATATAAAAAAAATCATGAAAGAACATTTCCCCAAATTTACTAACAACTTCTCTTGCATCCTCTTGTCAACACCATCTTTAAATGCCTCAAGTTCTCTCCTTTAGTCTTACTAAAGATTAAGATATCATCCAAATAGACAATTACAAACTTACCAATAAACTATTTGAGTACTTGATTCATCAACCTCATAAATGTACTTGGTGCATTTGTTAAACCAAATGGCATAAACAACTAGTCATACAATCGATCATTCATTTTGAACTTCATCTTCCATTGATCTCCTTCTCTTGTCCTTATCTGATGGTAACAACTCTTCAAGTCTATCCTAAAAAAATTAACTATCTCCAGTTAAGAAATCCATCAAATCCTACATTCTGGGTAAAGGGAATCTATACCTGATGGTTATATTGTTGATGGCTCTTGAATCTGTGAACATTATCAAACCTCCATCTTTATTTGGACTCAATACAGATGGTATGACACACATACTCAAAATTTCTCTGACTAAACCCTTATCCAACAATTCTTGGACTTGATTCTTGACCTTTTCATTCTCTCGAGGTGTCAATCTATTCACTTCTTTATTTGGAAAACTTGCTTCTAGAATAAGGTTAATATGGTGACTAATACTCATGATGGGAGGTAAAGAGTGAGGTAACTCATCCACCACAATATCAACAAAATCATCGAATAATTTCTGGACTTGTATAGGAAAATCATCCATAGATATACTTATGAGAATGACTCTCAGCCTACCTACAATAGAAAATTTCATTTTCTGTTCTTTCTTGACTTCTTTCAAGAGTTCCTTCCCACTCATGAGAAGTATACCTAGAATTGCTTCTTCTTTGACTCCTTTATCTTCTATTGGAAGCAAGATATGTTTACACCCATTCCTCTCCAGGGTATAATTGTTCTTTCATCCATCATGTATGACATTCCTATCATAGTTCCACGGTTTTCCCAACAGAACATGAAAAACATCCATAGGTATGACATCACATATAAATTCATCATTATAAAATCCTATTTTAAATTCAACTTTACATTGTTGACTTACCATTACATGATGTCCTTTCTGCAACCATGATACATTGTACAAATTCAGATCTCCAGTTGTCTCCAAATTCCATTTTTCCACCATCTTTGTGGATACTAAATTATCAGTACTTACACTATCTATAATCACCTTGCATACCCTATCTCTTGTATTGCAAGAAATTCTAAATCGACAGTTCCTATGGCATGGTTATCTTACCTCTTTCGTTAGTTTTATGATAAATTTCCTCATCATGAATAATATCCCTTCTTTTGTTGCTTCTTCTTTCATCTCTGCCTCTACATTCGTCTTATACACTTTAGAAACGTGAACTTCTCCGCCTTCCATATTTTTTTATCTCAAGTCATTCCCAAGACATGTGCCCCATATTTCCATAGGCATAACACTTCACTTCTCCTCCTCTGTCTCTTCTACTTCCTCTAGAAAAATAGGTTCTTCCACCATAGTGTCCCCCTTGAAAGCTACATCCTCTTTCTGTCTAACTGTGATATCTTCCAGCTTATGGTATGGGCTTCTGGAACTTTTCTATGACTATTCCTCTTCCTTTTCTTGTACTTTTTCCTTTGTTTCTTTGAGTCTTCTTTCTTGCCAATTTTTCTTCTTCTTTCAGGGCTACCTGATAAGAATCCTCCACTTTTCTCATAGTCATCAGGTTGATTTCATCCTAAATCTCATATCTAAATACATTAATATACTTGGAAACTTTTTCCTCATCATTCTCTCTATGTCTTTCTCTAATGTTCAACTTATAGAACTCTTCATCCTACTCCTTCACCGAAAAACCTTTCTATCTCAGGTTCTGTAGCTTCCTAAACAAATTTACTTGATAATATTTTGGTATGAACATAGCTTTTAATTTAACTACCCTTCTGTCAAAACTCTTGAGTTTGGACTTACCTTTGCATCATCTTTCAACACTTAACTCATCCCACCATAACGTTCCAGGTCCTTTCAACCTAGTTACAACATGATTCACTTTCTTTTCATCATCAATCTCAACATAATCGAAGTACTTTTCTAAAGAACTTACCCAGTCAAGAAGTTATTCTACATTTAAATTACCCTCATAGGTTGCGACCTTTATTTTCGCTCTGGTTCCCAACTTGACAAAAACTCTCAACAATCTCTCCTCTCTTGCTTGTTCTCCTGCAACTTATTAAGCTTCTACATCTTTATTTTCACTTTCAATGACGTCACCAACATCAAGTTCTCTTCTCTGCATTGTCTCCATGGTATCCAACCTTGCACAAAGTTGTCTCATATCCTCTTCCATGGCTTCATTTACCACTACTCCGTATATGTGTCTACTTGGTGGCATGATTCCAAGTTTTCTCCTTTATACCTTTTCTTGTTGTCTATAGACAAAATTAGTGCTCTCATACCACTTGACACAACCCCCACCACCTCATGGGGCTTGCACGACCTCTTGGTCTAGGATCATTCACAGTATGGATATAAATCAGTTCTTGGGCTCCTGTTGAGCCCTCAAATTCTTATTTCACAATAATTTTCTCCTTACCTTGCACACAAATTCAAGTTCATGAGGGTATATTTATCCATTCAGAGAAATTTACGTGACCTTGGGCCAAGTCCATGGGTTGATACCCTTTAATGGTGCAGACTACGACACTTCAAGACTTTCGCCTTCAGTAGTTCTAACAACAATACATGACATTCTTGTCGAAGGATGAAGTAGCGGATGACCAAACAAAAGGAAGGATCGACAGTCCTCAACGTATTTCGAGATATATAACTTATATATGTTTCTGTCCTATGCACTTCAAGATTTTTACCTACTCCCCAAATTCAAAAACTTTGAACAAATAGATTAGATGGTTGGTGATTGCCTTATATCAACAGTGGATATGTGCTTCGTTCTTTGGGATTCATAACTTTCCACAAATAAACACATTTGACCCTATGGAGTGTTGAACTGGAAATATCACGAAGGGAGTAATCAATGGTTCACCTGTCCTCCTAAAAGGATGGTTGGGATCTACTTCGGCCTTCAGGAGTTCTCAATCCAAACAAACTTACACTTTTGTTTCTCCGGGGTACCAAATATACGAACTTAGAGATCCGCTGACACATGGCTCTTCACGTCGACGATTAAGATTTGTTCTAGGCTTCAGAACTTCAGGAATCTTGCACACTTCCACAATCACACTCTAACTCTTAGGGATAGTTGGACTTCTGAACTACTCTGAATCTCTAGACATGTGTCCCCAAAATCATATGGTCCATATTTTCTCGGGTTCTAGGGACTTCTAGAAACTTGTCTCCTTTGCACACACCATATGTAAACCTTTGAATACTCGAAGTCCAAAGGACTTCAAGGGTTAACACCCACACTACTTTCCCATATATGATGGCTAGGAAATATCTACTTCTCCTTGGTCAGATCTCATCCACTTGACCTCTAAAATGAAATTCTTCTTCCNGGTTCTAAGGACTTCTAGAAACTTGTCTCCTTTGCACACACCATATGTAAACCTTTGAATACTCAAAGTCCAAAGGACTTCAAGGGTTAACACCCACACTACTTTCCCATATATGATGGCTAGGAAATATCTACTTCTCCTTGGTCAGATCTCATCCACTTGACCTCTAAAATGAAATTCTTCTTCCATTCAAAGATTTTGGTCTCTTTCTCCTGATCTTTAACACTCAAAAGATTTGGGTCTTCTACGCACACCTTCACTCCTCTGAAAACTTGACACTTGAAGACTTCTATAAAATCATCCCACACACTCCTTACATTTGTTTCCTTGAGACTCTTCAACACTCGACTAAGTGTTGGCCCTATGCATGCCTTGCAAGTCTCTTCCTAAGATCCTATAATTAGATGAGTATATGTGCACACCTTGAATTCACCCTGCACAATTTCATGTTATCTCTTTGATCTTATGAGTCTGAAAACGACTCTTCCTTCATACTCATTGCGTCGCTAAAGTGCATTCCTTGCACTAGTGCTTCATAAGAGAAACAATTTAAACTCACAAAACACTACAAGTTCATTCAATTAACCATGGAATGCATACACAGGCATATAAAACACAAAAGGAAAATAACATGACATTACCCAATTAACTCATAAGAAAACATCTACAAACTCAAAGTCCGAACGCAATCCTCCTCTATTATATTCCTTTAGCAAAAAATTCTTACTAAGAGTTCTTGCAGCTCTCAACCTCTCCTTGAAAAAAAATTCTCAATACACTTCAGCAGCAAAATACAATTGTCTTGAACAACCTCATTTGGGCATAGATTACATATATTTATACACGAAGGGGCTTCTCGAGCATTCCTATCAACTACTCTAGTGTTATCATATCATAATTAAAACATTCTACCAATAAGGCTTATTAAAATAAATGATATTTACAACTCAGATATAAGTCGATGCTTACTATTTGTACAATCCTACAGCTTATTAAAGACATTACAATGCTTTGCGATCTCATACAATGGTTCTTTCCTCAAAACATTAAAAGTTGTTAACTACAATGATTTCAAAACAAAAATGATTTTCTCTCCTTTTTGGATCCCAAAACATTTTTGAACGGGTGCTTGATGTTGAGTTGTCCTCCACTTGCCTTGATGAACGTTTTTGATGATCCTTCTGCAACATGAAGTCCCTGTGCAATCAAATAGATTTGATCCCTTTGAAAACTTCTACCAAGGAAACAAAGAGTTTGTAGGATGCAAACCATGACCTAAATGGTAAGGAGTGAATACAATAGTCAGCCTGAAAAGAGATTTTATATTTCCTTAAGGCTTGGTAAGCCTTAGATAGGACTTGGAAGAAATCCTTGACTAGCCAAGTCCTTAATTGGATGGTTACTCAAAGATGAACTCTTTTTTTAATATTTGAGGAATAATAATCATTGATTCAGTGTAGTGATCATATCTATACGGTTAGATCTATTTTTTTGGTTACTATCGAAGTCTGACAACATAAAAAACCTATAAAAATCGTAGTCGTTGGATCAACACAATGATTTAATTTTGGACCTTAATTGGTGTTGGATCATGTTGTCATTGATCCCAATGGTTTGTCATTGATGCCAATGGTTTGATTACTTGGGAGATTGTTGGATCATATGTCATTGATGTAAATGGTTTGGTTTGATTGATGTCATTGGTTGATGTCAAGTAATTGATTGATATGATTCCCTCGATGAGAATGTTATATGTCCAAGTGGAAACCAATCGATGCAAAGGTAAACAAATGGATGAACTGCAAAGTGGTCCCCTTATGGCGAAAGCCCTCACGGGAAGACGCTTTGCGGATTGAGTTATCCTAGAAGAATGGTTGGAGGACCCATGCTCTCATTATTGTCTTATCATGATTGATAAGGTGTACAAATGGATGAACTCCAAAGTGGTCCCCTTATGGTGAAAGCCCTCATGGGAAGATGCTTTACGGATTGAGTTA
>JASDQU010102578.1:165902-274961 GCA_032191745.1 Picea mariana
AAAGTTATGATTACTTCAAGTTAGGGTTGTTGACTAATCCAAAACTAGGCATGTGAGACTAAAGAAAAGTTTGATGAAAATGCTAGTTTCTTGCTGTTAAAGTTAATGAAGGTTTGAATAAATGTGATCAGAAACACCAGGTCTATTACAGATCTACAAATCATATTTTGATGATGAAATTGATGAGGGCTTTTCGTTGAGGTACATGTTGAGTACATGGTTGAGACAAGTAGTTGATGAGTTGGCACATACATGAGGTGTATAATTGATGATGTTGGTACATATTGATGAGTCATTTTTGATGATTGGTTGACAAATGATTGGTATATACTTGGTACATGGTTGGATGCACTTCTTTATGGTACAGGTTGATTACAGGTTGTTTGGCACAGGTTGGTGCATGGTTGATGCTCTTGTTTATGGTACATATTGATATCTGTTGAGGATTGTTGGCTCATCTCAGTTGGTGCTAAGAATGCAAGCTGAGTCTTTCATATAGAGTTGGTGCTCTTGTAGAGTTGCACTCTATTCAGTTGTTGCTGATAAACCCCAAGGATTGTAGTCCGTAATAAAAAGAAAATTGTACATACATCTTGTGTTCTTTGTGTTCATTGTGGTGATGACTTGTTGATGATATATTGCTGATATATGTTGTTGATATGTGCTCACATCTAACTGGTTATAAATGACAACAATGGGTAATGAATAAATGTTGAATGCTAATTGATGAGTTTTTGTGCAAGAGGGAATTTTTGGGAAAAAGAGCCCCACACTCATTCACCCCCCCCTCTAAGTATGGCAGGTGTGTCCAACAATTGGAAGGCGTGGCCATATGAATGACTAGGAGCAAGGTTATGAAGGAATCTGATGGCATATCCTCCAAGTTAATAAGGACCATTGGAACCAATGAGGTTCTAGATCAATCATTTGATTCAGGAAGATTTGACTCAGACAAACGAAGTGTAGGGGGATTACATCGACATGATGCATCCTGCCAGTGTGGTATCAAATATGTCTTGGAGGATGACAACTGTTAGTGTTTAGCTATTCAAGAAGATGAGAATAGTCCCTTGTCTATCCGAGGACTTTGGATGGTCTCTCCAATCATCAATTGTTGGATCTAAGGGTGGGCATATCTTCATCATTTATTGGAGGGTGTTGTTGTTGAAACTTTGGTGTGGTGGGACATCTAAAGGAATTTGATGGGAAGAAGTCCAAGAGGAGATATGGACTATTGATCAGTGAGAAGGAGAGATCAAATTCTAGCCACTAATTTTGTCTATAATCATGCGAGCGGAGGAGGACACATTCTTATGATGTAATCCCAACCAATATGTTGTCAAAGGTTTCTATATCCTAGGCCTCAAATTTATTTATCGGTAGATCTCAAACATTCATCGGAGAGGGTTAGTTGGAGTGAGTGGTGGTCTCAGTGTGGAGAAAATCTGATGGGAGTACTCTGAAGGATGATGAGGATTGTAGATTGACAAAATGACGATGACATCCTAGCTATTGGTTTTGAGCTATAATTCTGTGAACTAAGGAGGACCGTATCTCAATGATGACGTGTAAAATTGAAATTGGTCCACATGGAGTACAAAGAATTATCCACATGTCACATGAGAATTGTGTCACATGTCAGGTAAAATCAAGTTTTTAGGAAATACCTTGTATTGTATCATGAGTGCCACGTGTCATGATCAGGTGGCAATGCCACATGTTAGGACATGTGGCAACCAACATGTACAAATGTGGTCACATGTTAATTTGAAATTCATAAGACAAGACGAGTACGATCCTTATCAGTTTCTACCTGAGGAAAAGTTTCTTATTCCTTGTCATTAGATCTCTATGAAGAGATCCTAACCATTCATCACAGGCTACTAATCAAAGTGAGTTACAAAGATACACTTAGATGAAGGAACTCCGAGAGGAGATATAGACTATTGATATACTGAGATCAAAGGATCTCCGAGATGCAATCGAGATCATTGATCTTTTGATATTGAAAGACTCTGAGGTGCGAATAGAACTATTAGATCTATTGGGGGGAAAGGGACCTCAATGCAACATGAGTACATGTATATTGAAGAGGATGGTGCCACATGTTAGATGAAGATCGTACCACTTGTCCTAGTGGAATTAGAATTTTAAAATATAGTAATGTATAATTGTGTAGGCCACGTGTCTCGCTAGGCTGCATGTAGTGTTAGGGCCATGTGTCCTATTTGCCAACTCAGTTTCCAAGTAGGACTCCACTTATGCGAAGCTAAGGGGAGTGACATCGTGATGATGAGGGGCGACAACGTGTCCATAAAAGAACACAGGGCAATAGGTAATTTATATATAGGATCAAGCATGGGTCCTAGCGATGTTATTCTTTGGGAGACGTGGATAATTTCTAGCCCTTCAATCTATCGAATGATATATTTTAGCTTTCCATCAAAGGGTTACCATTCACAGTGAGCCTCGATAAAGAGTGATTGAGGGCCATTGATTTGGGAACAGATGATATTTAATATCATGTGTAGATTATGATAGGTATTGGCAGGTGGAGTGATGGTGACATAATATTTTGATGCCTAATCCAATAAGAATCAGATACATGTCAGCATCCAAATGGATGAACCTTTGTACTCAATAATGATGTGTACAACCACGTCCGTTCATGTGGCATGTCTTGAATCGATCCATGTGTCATGTTGACATTGTGCCTCATGTTTGAGATTGGTGAGAGAAGTTCTGGGCCACAATAGATCTGTGAGAGGGAAGGATATAATCCTAGACTTTGATTAGAGTAAGAAAGGGTAACTCTTAGTCTTCCATTAGGGAAAACCAAGGATGGATCTGGKTCATTGATCGAAGGTGGCCACAATGCAGGACAAGCATCCCATCTATCATGGGATCCACTGGTGCAAGTATGAAAGATATGAGGAAGGCACGTTAATCATCGAGCGGGTTAAGGACTCTAAATGATCTAAGGTCATTTATTTTCTAATTTCAGTGAACGTTAGATTGGATGAATGTAAGGCCATGGGAGTGGGTCGGTTGAAAATAGTTTTGAGGAGTGAACTCTGACGAGAAGACCCCAAGATAAAATAACGGTCATCAATTCAAATGAATAGTTCATAAAAAGGGTTTGATGAGATAGATGGAAAGTGTGAAGTCGGAGCCACATCAAATAACGTTGGTGATGGTAAGCCACATGGAAACAAGGTGGAATGTAGTTAGTAAGATCCTTATACCTTTGAGAGGATGCAAATTTTGATCCAGAGCTCGGTTTTGAGAATGGTGAGATTCGTTGGAAATATCTTGATGAGAAGAATACGATGGTACTCTCGAGAAGATGTTTTGAGATGAATGAGGAAAAGAAAATTTTTAATACCCCATCCCTTTAAAAGGTAATTAGGGGGTTTGGTGTGTTACAAGTTGTGTTAGATTAGGCTACAACGCTAAGCGTAGATGGGCTATAAACTGGGCCCAAGACTAGTACAATAAGGCGAAGACTAGCTGGTTGGAAAGAATTCCTTTGTGTTGTAATTTTTTTATCTATTATCTACACAATCTTCTTGATTGGAATTTGGTTTTGGAATTTCATATAGAATAAAAGTTACATGATGATTTGCAACAAAAGAATAATATTGTTTCTTTATGATATCTATCCATAAAGGAGTGGGAATATGTTGACAAGCATTAATGGTTGAACTTGAATGCAAATTGTTGTTGGAATAACTTAATTAAGAAAATAGAAAGGATTCCTTTGGATTGTTGCTAGACCTCCTAGGAGAGGTAAAGTGATATGAGCATATGAACAAGTTTTTGAGATCACGTATGTATATGATAACGTAAATATTTATATTAACCTAAAATCTTGTCTATCCAGGTGAATGAAATAGGAAACTAGTTGGAATATGTCTACATTGTATGCATGGGTAAAATGCTTAGTGCACAAGGATATGTTAGAATGCATATGGAAAAGATTGAGCATGCATATAAATTTCATATACACTTATTATAGTATGTTATTCGATGTAAAGTATGGTGATGCCATAGATCATATGGTTAGTGATGATTTGATTATAGCAACATAAGTAAAAATGTTGATGATATTGATTGCATATTACCTTATGAGGATAAGCTAGAATGGTTAATGAAATTTTGATCTCAAATGTAGTAAAGGAAGTGTTCGGGCATTTCTAGATGACCAATGGGTCATATTAACATAAAAAACTGGATAGTAGCCATATACAAATGGCTTGGTATGCTCAAGTAGCACTAAGAGGGAATATATAAAAGGATTTCCTTTATAAAAAAGTTTGTTGACCAATAATGGTTTAAGGCCTCAAGAGAAGATAGATTGGTTCTCTTGTTTCCTTGGGCGTTGGTGAAATTGTCGAGATTATATTTCTAGGTTGTGAAATACTTTTATAGCATCTGTGGCAAGAGTGTTTCCATACTGGTTGTTTTCATGTAGAAAGGCACACATGATTATGAGTATGTCTATGAGACTTTCCATGTGAATGACTCTAATATCTCAACACATAGGGCATTGTAGTGTTGAGCATTCCTATGAGACTTGTCATAAGAATGGATGTAAGATATCTAGGAAAAAGGATATGGAAGTTTGAAATGTCCATGTGTGTGAATGACATGGAAAAAGGAACAAGAAATGAAATTGCTTGTTGAATCTTTATCTATGTCTGAATATGTTTGAGTGTGTGGATTGAATGCGTTATAATTTTGCTTGATATGAAGGATGATATTAAGACATAATAGATATGAATGAATGGCATAAAATGTGAAAGTGATGAACATGTATGATGTATGGGTATATGTATACTAAAGGCATGATATGACTTCCAGAATAAGTGAAATGTAAGGCAAGAATTGTACTTTCTAGGATTGAATAAATATCATGGATGAATGAATGACTCTATTTTGAAGAGTCATGACTATTGTTTTTAGTAATAGCTTGAGGGGGATGTATTCCATATTCTTAGAGATAGATAATATGAAATAGTGAAAGAGAAATGAGAAAGGGTTCTATATTATTAAGAGTAGAGGGAAATATGATTTTTCCTTTGAAAATTGTAATCATGAGTGAAATGATATTAAGGAAAATATACTTTCGAAACTATAAGGTGCACCTATAGTAGACACATAGTATGTTGAAGCATGTATTTAAGTGCATTGTGCATGAAAGAACAATGGGATATTGTGCCTGTGTAACTTAGAATCCATCATAAGAATGCATGCTTATATTCCTTATAGATTATTGGGTAAGCAGTTCAAATGGTAAAGCTGAGGAATACTCTAGATTAAGATCATTTCAAGAAATGATGGATATGCAACAAGGGAGTTTCATACTAATCCAGTTCAAGGTGAAGGAAATGTGTGAGAAATATCTCAATAGAAAAAAGTCATAACCTTAATCATTATTGAAAATTCAACATTGGGATGCAAAACTTATTGGTATAAGAATCCTGGATTACATTTTAAAATATGATACATGAATGAAATATACGCAAATAAATGATGGCCAATTTAATTTTATTCGATGAATGTACACAATGAAATGACTCATAAGTGAAGTATGAGCTAAAATCTGGATGTTGTAGCATGTTGATATGTCCAGAAAAGGTCAAGGTGAACTCCATTGAGACTAATCAAAGAATATAGAAGGCATATCCGAGGAGGGATAGATTGTAGAAACAAAGAGGATAAAAGGAGGGATACATTTGTCCCTTAGCACTCTGATTTATCTTGCAGAGTGGTATACTTTAGCATACAACTAGTGAAAAGAAATTAATAAATATGTCTAAATGAATGAATTTGGTTGAGTCGTGATTATGAAAAGGCAATGATGCCTTGGGAATAGTCTAGTTAAGTTGAAAATTTCCAGATTGTATAGAAGGAATTGGAAAAAGGGAAGGGTCCCTTAATTTATTTCTTTTTGTCTATTGTGTTTTTCTAGGATAAGAGAAAATTGAAAGGATGATATGTGAAATTTTTTAGGACATGATAATGTTTTTTGTTGTAGGATACTCAAACAACTGAAAGTTTGATTGTGATTTCACTCACAAAAACATTGAGGATAATGTGACAAGTGCATAGAAATATGATGGGACATATCTGAGAATGTTTTCTAATTTGAATGATATGGTAGATGGATTTTTATTTTACATAACAACTAATATAATTATGAATGTGATGATGCATGTCATGTGTAGTAAAGGATGGGAATTGTGGGAAAGAAAAGTACCAATGGTGGGAAACCTCAGGTAGAGGACAATTGCAATAATGATGACGTATGAAAATTGTGCATGATAAACTAACAATTTGTTTGGTTGTGTGAAGATGGAATTGTAGTGAGAAGGGTATTGGATATGGAAATTCTATAAGTTCACGAGGAATACCAATACCTCCTAACCCAAACTATTACGAGAAGGAAGATATCATACTTGTGAATTTGGTACTCTATGCAACAAATATGAAAAAGAAAAGGTGGAGTTAAAAATATGTAGGTAACGGATTGGAAATTTGATTGAAATTGATAATGGTATATCACGGTTATTTTATGCATGGGATACAAGTGAGATAATAGATTCGTCCTAAAGAAAATATGATGGTTTTCAAGATGAAAAATAATTAAAGGGCTATTGTTGTTACATGAGAACCCTGTGATAAGAGATGATTGGTGTATAAGATGTTTTGTTGTAGTAACACAGGCCAGAGGATGCCTCGAAAAATCAAGCCTTGGGGATTCCTTGGATGTAAGAATCAGTGAAGTCTCAGAAAATATTCTTGTGTGAGAAATTCTTAGGAGGGAAATATGGATCTATCGAGGGACTATATAGCAAAGAAGGGGATGCATGAGTCTGGTTCTAGAAGGAGAGTGCCCGCAAAGAGGAGGAGACTTCAATAAATTTTGTTATTTTATGACTAGGATCATGAGAAGAGTGGGTATGTCAAGAAAAAACATGAGCCAAGTTAATGAGACAACCATATGGATGTAGCTCCATGTAATTGCAAAGATAATTTTTGTGTAGATAAGAATATTTTTCTCTTGAGTTTTGAATAGTAATGAAATGTTTATGCAAGCAAATTGTGAATTAATATGCTTGTTGTATAATATTGTTGTAGACAGGTGCTAAATTCCAAGACTCTGGAGATGACCAGACAAAGAAGACGAACTATGTTTCTAAATAAGTTGAAAGATGAAGCCATGGTTGGTGTTGTTTAAATGCAAATAACACTGAGGATGAGGTTCTTTTAAGGGGGAGGGTATTGTAACACCCATGTTTTTCCCAACTTGTAATTATTCAGGATTAATAATTTCCATGCCATGGCATGAAAACAATGTAAATGTATTATTGTTTAATTGTAACTGCCAACTAGCATACTGTGGGATGAATCCTTAATGTATTGGCCATGATACCACAAGAGGAAAGAGTGAAGAATCCTAGAGAGGGGACTCATTATGCTGAAATAACCCAAACCTCTGTTAAAATATTGTGTAACTGCAAAGAATATTCTTATCCCCTTTTGTGGATAAACTAAAAGATAAAATATATTTATTATTGATTAGATCAATCCCATTTTGTGGATTGATCATTTCAGGCATTGTAATTGACCAAATCCCCTTTTTCGGATTGGTCAAACCCTAATTGTAATAGGGAGAATGAGAAGTCGGTCCCCAGATTAAATAAAGGTGGTTATAACGACCCAGAATGAGAATTCAACCCTTCCAGTGAAAAGACACTTATGTTCACACCTACCAAATTGTATAAATAAGAGAGGCCAACACCTCATATACACACACAACAGCTCACTCATCTAGTGCACAAGTATTCAAGGAAGTTGCAATTACCAATTTCCTGAAGAAGGAAGAGAGAGAGAGGCGCATCCTTGGGAGAGGAATTTTTGTGTTGTTTGGTTCATTGTCTTGGCATTATATTGGCTATCTATATTAAGGAAGTTTTGATTGGTTTTCTTCCCCATGAGGGTTTCCTAGGATAAATGTTGTGTACTCTTGTGATTGTGTTTCTGTTAGTGATCCTATCTATGCTATTGTTATCTAGTACATTGAAAGTAACCTAATAATAGCATAAATGTTAACATGGTATCAGAAATAAACTGAAGAGAGCATCTTTCATAGGAAAAAGAAAAATGTCATTGTTGTCATACAAGAAAATTAGGCATTTTTATTGAAGAATGATTTCATCCCCAAAAACATCTAGAAACATGCGCCCTTCCTTAAGGATCACTTTGGAATCTTCAGCACACCTTTTCAGTGGCTATATATCCCAGACAGTGAAACCCTAGTTTTCACAAAGTACTAGAAGTACCAAAAAACTAGAGTACCAGATGTATTAGAAAACCATAAGCACCAGTCCAAAAATCCGTTGATCATGTTTGAAGGGGTAAAACTTCGATTTTTAAAAATCTAACTATACCAGCATACTCACCTCAATCTAGCGCATCTTTTAGTGTGTTCAGTTTTCAGATCCAATAAATTTGATTTTTCTATTATTTCTATAGCTTGGAGGGCTAGGGTTTCTATTGCAAGAAACAATGACTACTAGCATGAGGGTAGAAGACACAATGGAAGGATCTAGAAACTTCAGATCTTGGAAGAATAGGTTGCAGATGATTCTAGATGAGAATGATCTCCTAGAACATGTTACAGTGGGTGTACCAGAACCAGATGAAGAAGAGCAAAAGACCAAGCATAAGAAGAATGAAAAAAAAGAAAAGAGAATCATGTCATATTCAGTAAAGGATCATTTGATCCCTCATATTTCTAAACTACAGAAAACAAGGAAAATGTATGAAGCACTTAGGAGGTTATATGAAAGAAAAGACATTAGCCAGAATCTTTGATTAAGAAATCAACTTCGTAATATGAAGATGGAAAACTCAGAATCTGTCCCATCCTATCTTATGAGAGTTTCTCAGATGAGAGATCATCTTGCAACTATTGGAGATGTCATTAGTGACAAATATGTTGTAACCACAACCCTGAATGAGTTTCGAACATTTTGGATTCCTTTTGTACAAGGAGTGTGTGCAAGAAGCAAGTTACCCAAGTTTGATAAGTTATGGGCAGATTGCACATACAAAGAATATACTTTTGCAGACCAACAGAAGAGATTAATTGTTGATGAAGAGGAAGCTCTTATGGCTCAAAAGAACAGAAGTTCCTTCTGGAAAAAAATAAAGAATCTAACTCCGTAAGAGTTCTAGATAAGAAGAAAGATGTTTCAAAGATCAGATGCTACAACTGTCAAAAGTTGTGACACTTTTCCTATGATTTTCTTGAAGGAAAAGGGAAAATAAAGTATAAAGCACATGTGGAAGAGGAAGAGGAATCTCCTCCCTCAAAGAAATCTTTAGCGAAAATTGAGGGTTATGTACTTTAAGTTGAAGATTGTTGATCTAAAGAAAGATAGCAAATGGTGCAATCTATGGAGCATCCCCACACAAAAACAAAAGATAAGTATTCATGTTTATTTCTAGTATCTTGTTTACTTTAATACTTTATCATTACAAGTTAGATAATTTTGTCAGAATTTTAATTAACTTCATTTTTCTTCAGTATCTATGCAGATTTATGAAGGAAGTATCAAAGAAGAGGATGAGGAAAGAGATAAAATATTTATTTTAGAAAGCATATTGTAAGTAAGTTTACAGGTCTTGGAAGAAATAATTTATGCCGTAACTTGCATAAGTTAGACAACATGAGAAGGAACTATGATATGGTGTCAGTCAGTAAAGACTAGACAATATCCAGTATTTATATAGGAGCAAGAGGATCCTAAAGATGCAGAACAAAAATGTTCAAGATGAAGAAAAAGATGGATACTCAAATATAGTTGATGAGATACAGGTAAATACAGGTTGCCCCAGTACCGTTCTTATAGATGCAGAGGGATAAGTTTGATCCTCTATGAAGAAAAAAAGAAAAAAATATTCAAACTCAAGAAGGCACCTAGGATATTATAGAAGAGAACTTCAAGGATGATGATAAGAAGCTATCAGTTTGGTGGAAGAGGGAGCCATGTCTCTGAGCTCGAAACGGAGGATCATGATTTGATGAAGTTAGGAAAGCAGATGGATGGTGCCCAAATATTTTTATGTAATGTCCCTTTCTAAATAGGAGTTCCAGAAGAGGAGGCTTAATGGTCTAAACCGCCCCATTAGACTATAGCCAGGGCCAAAGAGGGGTAAACAAGGTTACTAGAGGTCACTCCACTCACAGATGTTATATTCGAAAAGTGACATTGAGCTAAAAAGGGTTAAAAGTTCTTTTAAGTCATTACAAGCTAAAAATAGAAGTCAACAGTGAATTAGGGTTTCAGCAGTGATTTAGGGTTTTGGAAGTCAACAACAAATTAGGGTTTCAACATGATTTAGGGTTTTGGAAATCAACAACAAATTAGGGTTTCAGCATGATTTATGGTTTTGGAAAGATATAAAGGAAGGGTCAGTGACCTAATTCATCATTATGCAGATTATGACTTGTTATTGAGGAGAACATGCACATCTCAGGAGAGATAGTTCAATGTATTCTAGGAGGAAGACACCAGTTGGTTGATTTCAGTGTTGAAAGACACACCATAGTCACTGGGAAGATCATCCAGGTCTTCCATAATTCTTCATTGATTCCACGATGCTCCCATACTCCGTCATTTCCTAGACTAGCCAAGTCAGGAACATTACAATGGTATTAGAGATTTAGTCCTGCGAGCCTGTGACTAAAGACAATGAGTGCAGCAGAAGATCCAAAGGGTCGTGAACACGTAGGTGACGAATATGTAACTTACAATAGGAATCAAGAAAGAAGGCATAGGCCTGATTTTCCCCCTTTTCCTCTGAGCTCAGAGGAAGAGGAAGAGGCACACAAAGAAGCAGAGAGAAGGGTAGAGCGTGAGGATGAGTACGAGGTAGAGAGGATGCTAGGAGACATATATGAGAGACCAGAGGGCAGTGGAAAGTCCCTTGTAGATCCAGAGGTAGCTTTCATGCAGGTTATCAATGATATATTAGCTAGTCAATGGACCATGTCTCAGTCCTTGGCATAGGTGGTTGATAGATTGGCTAGAGTGGGCACCCCAGATACACAAGTCNATGAGAGACCAGAGGGCAGTGGAAAGTCCCTTGTAGATCCAGAGGTAGATTTCATGCAGGTTATCAATGATATATTAGCTAGTCAATGGACCATGTCTCAGTCCTTGGCATAGGTGGTTGATAGATTGGCTAGAGTGGGCACCCCAGATACACAAGTCTTGCATGTAGCAGAGGGCAACTCGGGAGAAGGAAGTAGACCCGAGTCACCCTCTCGCACATACAGCTCTACGAGTAGGATTCCCAGACCCTTGTTTCCTATTTTCTAGAGGGCACCCCCGGCAACAACACCACCACCGATACCACAGAGGCCACCCACTCATGCTGACAACATTGTAGAGTATAGGAGGGAGTATGCAACATTGGGTCGTGACTTCCATCAGGACATGACCTTAGTTGAGTGTTGTGGAATCAAACTCAAGAATCGCCCCAGAGAGCCGCAGAGGGGAGGACCACAGTAGTAGTAGGGGCATAACCTCGATTTCATTCAAAAAGTTGGGAAAATCACCATCCCTTCTTTCGACGGATCATCCAAATACACTGCCAGAGCTTGGGTATAGAAGATAGACATGTATTACAATCTCAAGAAGATGACTGAGATAAAGGCCATCAGTTTTGTGACTTTACACTTGGAGGGTGAGGAACACGAGTGGTGGTACCATGGACTGGTGACATTGGGTCATAGTCGCATCATCTCCTATAGGAAGTTTACATATAGGCTCATGGACAGGTTTGACAGGACGGATCCTGAGATACAATTCAGGGATCTAGCCCAATTATGACAAACTTGCATAGCAGAGGCATTCATCACAGAGTTTCAGCAGGTAGTCATTGCAGTGACAGATATATCAGAGCCCAGGTTGATCATGCTATTCACAGAAGAACTCACAGAGCCTTTCAAAGGATGGGTGAAGGCATATAGGCCTCCCACTTTGCAGGATGCCATCCTTTGCACTCGAGATATAGCAGACTCAGTGCAAAAGAATAGAAATTTCTCCAAACCATTTGTGCCCCAGAGGGATCAAGACAGAAATCCATTCCAAAGAGAATGGAAGGGCAAGGAGAAGTTTGATGATGAGACTAGGAGAGAGCTTATGAGGAAAAAGATTTTCTTCAGCTATAGAGATCCTTGGGTCCCAGGCCACAGGTGCATGGGCAAGGGAGAGATTCATTATATTAAGGTAGCAGTAGACCACATGGATAGTGAGGAGGAGAAAAAGGACAGTGGATCCACTAGTTCAAAGGAGGAGTCAGAATCAGTAGAGGAGTAGCCTCCCCATAGACCACTGACATCAGCAGGAGCCCATCCTCCAGTAGTCCCACAACTGCCAGAATAGGCTAACGGGAGGAAACCAGCAAAGGGAGGTGTCATAGCAACCCTTTCTGGTGTTCCCAGGTATGATACCCTCCATATCAGAGGGATTATCCAGGGGCAATGAGTAATCCCCATGATAGATGGTGGGGCCACCCACAACTTCATCTACGCTTCACTAGTATCGAGATGGGCACTTCAGATAGAGGAGTTTGAGGGGTTTGATGTTGCAGTAGAAGATGGCCGGATAGTGGAGTGTCTAGACAGAGTTGCAAACTTAGAGATGAAGTTAGGAAACTACATAGTGAGAGACACATTTTATGTGTTTGACCTATCGGACACAGATGTGGTGTTAGGATTTCAGTGGATGATTACCTTGGGAAAAATCAATACCAATTACCAAACCTTGGAAATGGGATTCAGAGATCAGGATGGGAAGAAGGTTGTTCTAAGAGGTATGTCGATAGGAGCACCCAGGACAGTTTTAGCTAAGAGGATGGAGAGGATATTTAGACATGGGGAGGTAGCATATGAAATAGAATTCTTGATAACTACTCAGAAGGATTCGAAAGGTCGACAACAATACCATACAGAGATCAAGAATTTATTGGGACAACATCAATAGGTCTTTGAGGCAATTCCACTAGGGAGACCACCTGACAAGGGGTTTGAGCACACCATTGAGTTGGAGGATGGGGACAAACCTATGATCACCCCTCCTATCATCATCCTAGGAGGTTCAAGGATGAGATAGAGAAGACAATGAAGGAATCACTAGCAATGGGACACATTAGACCAAGTAGCAGCCCATTTTCTTCTTTAGTTGTCTTAGTTTTGAAGAAGGATGGCACCATGAGGACGTGCATTGATTACCAATCCTTGAACAAGAAAACCATCAAGAACTGATACCCTATCCCATGCACTGACGAGTTGATGGATGAACTGTATGGGGCAGCTTTCTTCTCAAAAATTGATCTACACTTTGGATATCATCAGATCAACATCCGAGAGCAAGACATACACAAGACAACATTTCGATTTCATTTTGGACACTTCGAGTTCCTGGTTATGCTACTCGGGCTAACCAATACACCCGCTACATTCTAGTCTTGCATGAACCATATATTCAGGGACCAGTTAAAGAAATCAGTCTTGGTTTTATTCGACGACATCTTGATCTATTGTCAGTCATGGCAAGAGCATATGAGGCACCTGGATGAGGTATTGAGCATCATGGAGGCACAGTCATTATATGCCAAAGAGTCCAAGTGTGAGTTCAGTATGATAGAGTTGCTTTACCTAGGCCAGATCATCAGTGTAAAGGGGGTACATGTGCACTAAGAGAAGATCAGGGCCATTCTGGATTGGCTGACGCCCAAGAACGTGACTGTATTGAGGAGCTTCTTCGAGATGTGCAACTATTACAGGTGGTTCGTCTGGGGTTTTTCTCAGCTTGGAGCAGCGTTGATAGATCTTACCAAGCATGGGGCATTCATAAGGACTGAGAAATCACAGGAATCCTTTGATCGCATGAAGGAAGTCATGGGCACTTATCCAGTGTTGGCACTACCAGACTTCACCCTGCCATTTGTACTAGAGTGTGACGCATCCAGCAAAGGGATCGATGCATTTTTGATGCAGGGAGGACACCCCATTGTATTCGAGAGCTGAAAGCTTAGTCAACCTGAGAGGTTGTACTCCATTTATGACAAGGAAATGTTGGCAATCATGCATGCCTTGACCAAGTTCAGACAATATTTGGTGGGCAACAAATTCGTGGTCAAGACCGATCACAATAGTTTCAAGTATTTCCTTGAGCAGAAGGACCTCAGTGAGCGCCAACAGAAATGGGTGACGAAGGTACAAGAATTCGACTTTGACATAGAGTATGTCAAGGGGAAGAAGAAAATTGTGGCCGATGCACTATCGAGGAGATCTATGGCATGTTCTTTGATGGATATTTCAGCGTATTGGAAATCCCACTTGTTAGTGGAATATTCCAAGAAAATGTTCACTTGTGAGGTGATCGATGGGAAGATACAGGATGACCGATATAGGGTCATTGACGATGTTATATTTTACAAGGATAGAGTCTACTTGTTGCCAGATTCAGGGCTTAAGAAGAAAATCCTCACCATAGTTCATGATTCACCTCTAGTAGGCCATAAGGGGTTTTTTAAAACCTACATATAGATCAGAGAGAGGTTCTCATGGAAGGGCCTCATAAAAGACGTTATGAGACATGTCAGTGAGTGTGTGACTTGCTAGCAGAACAAGTCAGAGCATGCTCTTCCAGTAGGGCTACTTCAACCACTCCCCATTCCAGAGAAGAAATGGGCGAGTATATCTTTGGACTTCATCACTGGTCTACCCAAGGTCCAGGGTAAGGACTGTATCTATGTAGTGGTCAACAGATTGACCAAGTTTCCTCACTTCTACACTATACCGACAGAGTACAGTGCATTTCAGGTAGCCGATCTTTTCTTTAGGGAGGTCTTCAGACTTCATGGGTTGCCGAAGAACATCGTCAATGACAGGGACAATCAGTTCATAGGGACATTTTGGAGAGAGTTTTTTTAGTTGGTGGGGACAGAGTTGACACCTGGCACTAGCTATCACCCTCAAACAGATGGGAAAACCGATATTTTCAACAAGTGGGTTGAAGGTTATTTGAGGAATTATGTAGGAGGACAATAGAGAATGTGGGTAAAGTGGTTACATTTAGGAGAACATTGCTACAAGACCACCTTTCATATGTCCATTGGTATGACACCCTTACGAGCATTGTATAGATACGATGCTTCCACTTTGGTAGACCTGGTCTT
The DNA here is from genome assembly GCA_032191745.1 of Picea mariana. Classification (NCBI taxonomy): domain Eukaryota; kingdom Viridiplantae; phylum Streptophyta; class Pinopsida; order Pinales; family Pinaceae; genus Picea; species Picea mariana. Next base: position 181,167 of record JASDQU010102578.1, read on the forward strand.
TGGGGAGAGAAGAGCTCCCAAGACCAAGGATTGGATCATAAAGAGTCAGGAGATTCTCAAGTTGTTCAAAGAGAACCTACAGACAGCACAAAACCGACAGAAGATAAGTGCAGACAGGCATAGGATAAAGTGCAACTTTGAGGTTGGAGATTTGGTTTTCTTGAGACTCCAACCCTACAGACAGTCATCTCTGAAGAAGAGTGGGTCCGAGAAGATCAAGCCTAGATTTTATGGTCCTTACAGGATCATGCGCCAAGTAGGCGAGGTTTCTTACGAGCTAGAGCTTCCATAGGGGAGCAATATTCATAATGTGTTCCACATGTCTTGCCTCAAAAAGGCTGTGGGACAATTCATTAACACATCAGAGGATATTCCCCCATTGGATGAGGAGGGACAGTTGGATTTAGTTCCGGAGGAGGTTTTGGAGTTCCAGGAGCGGAAACTAAGGAGCAGGGTCATCAGAGAGTGTTTGATCAGATGGAGAGGGATTCTAGTAGAGGACGCTACTTGGGAGAGCGAGCAAGTGTTGTTGCACCCGGGACTGGTATTGCTTGAGGACAAGCAATTTCGGGAAGGGAGGACTATAATGTCCCTTTCCAAATAGGAGCTCCAGAAGAGGAGGCTTAATGTTCTAAACTACCCAGTTAGACTATAGCTAGGGCCAAAGAGGGGTAAACAAGGTTACTAGAGGTCACTCTAGTCACAGGTGTTATATTCAAAAAGTGACATTGGGCTAAAAAGAGTTAAAAGAGATTTTAAGTCATTATGAGCTAAAAATAGAAGTCAATAATGAATTACGGTTTCAGCAGTGATTTAGGGTTTTGGAAGTCAACAGTGAATTAGGGTTTTGGAAATCAACAGAGAATTAGGGTTTCAACATGATTTAGGGTTTTGGAAAGTTATAAAGGAAGGGTTAGCGACCTAATTCATCATTATATAGATTATGAATTGTCATTGAGGAGAAGAGGCGCATCTCAGGAGAGAAGTGCGTCTTAGGAGAGATATTTCAGTGTATTCTAGGAGGAAGACACCAGTTGGTTGATTTCGGTGTTGAAAGACACACTCTTGTCACCAGGAAGGTCATCCAGGTCTTCCATCATTCTTCATTGATTCTGCAGTGCTCCCATATTCCGGCGTTTCCTAGACTAGCCAAGTCAGGACCATTACATTTTATCAAGATGAAAGTTATCTAGTAGATGGATGATGCCCAACACATGGGTAGCATGGTATTATACCATGGAAATATTTTGGACCAAAAGAGACTTTTTCCAGATCCCATAGCTAGAGCTTCGTAGAGAAGGAGAAAGGGAAAAGATCTTCATAGAGAAGGAAGGAGCAATCCCACAGGTAGACCTTCATAGATAAGGAAAATAGAAGAAACCTTTATAGAGAAGGGGAATGAGAAATTTTCCAAGGTTGGCCTCTGTCCAAGTGTTGAGTTTTGGATACTCTAGGGACATGCTAGAATACCCTCGTAGAGAGGAATGTGGATATTTCTCCAAGGTGAAGCAGGTAGATACTCTCCTTTGGCCAAGGATTGAGTAGCCCGAAACAAAAATCTTGACCATGTGGAATGGTTAGTTGTCTCTTGAGGTTTGTGTTGTGATCCTATGTGGATCATGGAAAGGAAGTCTAGTCTTGCCTACGCTAGCATCTTATCTTCTCTAGTTCATGTGGGATGACTATGAGTGAAGCTATGGTAGTAGTCCTCCCCAATGGATGGGTGAGATAGATGACTACAAGAGAAGGGAGAACATAAAAGGAATGGAAAAACTCATAGAATATATTCTTTTTGAATATAAGATATCTTTTGTGTGAAAATAAGAAAGAAGTATCTTATGCGTGAAGACAAAAGAAATAAAGAGTATCTTCTGTGCGAAGATAAAGAGATCAAAACTTCCGATGATTTATAGATATGCCAGTCAGTGATCATGATGCCAGATGACCAAGTGGATTATATTGATGCCTCATGTTACCCAGTTGATGATGTTATCCAGTTGATAATGTTACCCAATTCATGATGTTACCCAGTTGATGATGTTTCCCAATTGAGGATGTTATCCAGTGGATGCTGCTACCTAGTTGATGTTGACATCCGATGACTTGTCAAAAGATAAATAATATCTTTCTTGTTAAGAGGGAGTGTTAAAATATTATGTAACTGCAAAGGATATTATTATCCCCTTTTGTGGATAAATTAAATGATAAAATATATTTATTATTGATTAGATCAATCCCCTTGATGCAGGAGCATCATAAGAAGCTAAGCGAGCATGAAAGCAGAAGACAGCTGGGATGAGCGCCAACAAATTTCAACAAGTTGCAAAAGTGTTTTGGAATGTTTTGAAATAAATGTGCAGATATTTATGTAATAAGCTAAGAAGTGCACTTGCATATTGGAAACAGATCACGAACGATTCGCTCTCATCTGTAGTAGGTAGAGGCATTTATGCATAGTTAATGAAAGTAGGTAGATTTAAATTCCAGATTAGACAGTTTAGAGCGTAGGAGGGAAAACTGACTATAGACACCCTAACCTTTGTATCATTGTAACATTAGAGACCATTGTATCATAAGCATAGAGAAGAAAGAGAGAGTCATAGCAGAAAGTTGCAGAGAAGAACACATGTACAAAAGTTCTGAATTAATATATGAAGCTTTGATTCAGATTCATGGTGTTATGATGCTTTCTGTGTATACATGCTGAATCGTATGCTTATGGTTGTTTATTCTCTCTGTGATGCATTTTCTTTAATATTGTGTGAATGTATGATTTCATGTTGAATTTTTGAATTCTGAGAGAGAGAGAAAGAATGAGTTTCAATTGTTTCCCTTCCTGAGTGAGAAGTTCCTGCAAGGAGCGCAGTGAAATTTTCCACAAGGAGTTCATCGACGGAGGTTCAGAGTTTATCTCTAAAAGTTTAGGAGAGATACCATTGTTCTCATTCCCGCAGAAGTGCAGGTGATACATAGAAGCCATGCAAGGTGTGCGCAGGCTGGTTGAAAGCTGAGAACTTATCAACCAACGGGAGAGTTGCAGGACTGTTGTTGCAGGAGGGTGCACAGAGTTGAGAATTCAAATACTTAAAGGTATTTGAGGGATTACCACAAGGAGTGCACGCATAAGCATTTTTGAAGACTTGAGGTTGCAAGGAAAGCTCAGGAGGGTTAGTGCCTTTGAGTTAAACAAAGGAGATATGAAGCGAAGTCACCTTGCAGAAGTTAAGTTCCTGCGAAATAAACCAAGGTTCTTCCACTGGAACTTAACTTCTGCNTCAGGAGGGTTAGTGCCTTTGAGTTAAACAAAGGAGATATGAAGCGAAGTCACCTTGCAGAAGTTAAGTTCCAGTGGAAGAACCTTGGTTTATTTCGCAGGAGTCATCAAGGAACAAAGAGCGGTCGAAATTCTCTATGGAGAATTCCTGACATCACAAGGACCGTAGGATCTAGGGAAGTTGTAGGGTGGTTAGAGACATGCGATCTCATCACTCTAAAACCCAGAGTCAATGTGGACTGTTGTTTGTGCTTTACACAAGCGATCGGATCATTTCGGCATTTCGGGGATTCTAATTCCAAGGAGTTGAGAACGGTGAAACGAAAGTCCCAAAGTCATGAGTTGCGATAAGAATTGGATTAGAGTTTTGGGAGTTCGGCACTTTAGGTGTCAGAAGACGGAGGAGACAGCGCTTTGGGAGCAAGAGTCCCGAAAACCCAAAAGAGTGATAGGTGGCAGTAGTCTACATCAAAGGTAGAAAACCGTAGGGGCGACAGGTGGCGTATCTACATCAATTGGCAGAGTCAAACCTTGCTGACCGCTTCGGGTTCGGAGGTCGAAGGACAGAGAGCCTTGCATTTGATTTTGTGAAATCGCGAAGTCCGAAATCTCGATGAAGTGAGAAGCCTGTTGAAAATTCAACCTTTTCCGAGTGCATCAGAGATTCGACAATTCTGGTTTCAGAAGTTGTAGAGATAAGAACCCTCGACAACAGGAAGTCCGAAATTGTGAAACCCAAAGTTTCAAAGTTACGAAGGGTGCGATCCTATTTTGGGCCAGGATATTTGGGTTGATGCTTCGTGTTTGATCATACGGGCACACCCATAAGGACCTATGGATACATTGTTGTGTGTGAAGGGTATTTCTCGAGGGGAAACCAAACAATCAATTGGACTCAAAGGGAAAATTAGAACGATCATGCACGGACCTTGGACCTAAGGGTTTGGGGGTCTGCACCATTAGGTATCAGATCACAGTAAGAGTCTTTTCTTTCTGTAGCATTGAAAGGAAGAATATTTCTTAGCCATGCCGCCGAGAAGGAGAGATAGACAAATTCTTGATCCAACAGTGGAAAGGGAAATGTGTGAACTACATACCAGGCTTAATGCCATGGAAAAAACATAGAGGTGCACAGTCGACACTGGGGATATCAGTGTGGCTAACAGTGAAAATGAAGTTGGACATGGAGAAGAAGTCACAGTTGAAGATGTTATAGACGAACGCCTATTCAGGGCTATCACAAGGATAGGTGCCACGGAAAATATGGAGATTCTGATGTATGAGGGAAACCTGGATGTTGAAGAGATTCTAGATTGGATTAGGGCTCTGTACAAATACTTCAACTATGAGGATGTCGAGGAAGACTAAAAGGTTAAACATGTTGTCACCAGACTTAAAGGGCATGCAACATTATGGTGGGATGAACTACAGGATGACAGACGTTGCAAAGGTAAGAAAAAAATCAAAAGTTGGGATAGAATGGTTGCAAATATGAAAGAAAAATTCATACCCAAGCATTATCAAATCACTTTGTTTCATAGAATGCATAACTTGAGACAGAAGCTGATGTCAGTGAAAGAGTACACTAAAGAATTCTACAAACTAAACATCAGAGCAGGTCATCGGGAAAACGATGATGAGAAGGTGGCCAGATATATGAATGGTATAAGATATGACATCCAAGATGAGATGAGCATGATGATCATTTGGACTGTGGAAGATGCTTATCATATGGCTCTGAAAGCTGAAGAAAAGTTGAGCTGAAAGCAAGGTCAAAGAGGTTGAGGCAGAAGTCAAGCCTGAGGCAAAGAAATTTCCCAAGACAGAGCTCAGAGACATCAAGAAGAGGGAAAGAAACCTCAAACTCAACATGAGAGAGGAGGAAGCTCACAGAAAGGACAGTATGTTAATAAAAATACTTTTCCTCGAACCAGAGGAAGAGGAAGAGGCAGAGGTGGATAAATAAAATGTTTTACCTGTGGAAAAAATGGACACAAATCCTATGAATGTCCAAATAGAAAGAAAGAAGGAGGTGAGACTCACATTTCCGAATCACAAGGATGGAATGTTGAGGTAGAAGATGATGAGGGAAGAAGATCACTGATGATGAGGAAATTTCCCTTGAAGCCAGAGAAAGAGACAGAGAACCTAGCCCAAAGGAATAGACTTTTTCGGACTGCTTGCAAGACCAAAGATAGGGTATGCAAAGTCATCGTGGACACTGGTAGCAGAGACAATCTCGTTTCTATAGAGATCGTAGAAAAGATGGAGCTGGAGACTATTGAACATCCAAGCCCATATAGAGTTTCATGGCTACAAAAAGGACATCAGGTAAATGTTACTAAACAATGTTTATTTGAATTTAAAATAGGAAGATATAAGGATGAAATATTATGTGATGTCATTCCCATGGAAATATGATAGAAATGTGATTCATGATGGCGGAAAGAACACATACAGCGTAGAGAAGAATGGGAGAAATCACATGTTGTTACCAATTAAGGATAAGGAAATGAAACTAGAAGTGAGCAACAATGTACTTCTCATGAGTGGGAAGGAACTTCTTAAGGAGGTTAAGAAGAAGGAATATACACAATTCATTGTGGTCAAGAAGCCTAGAATTGTGTTGACAAGTACAAGAGTGGATGATTTACCAGAGGAAATCCAGAAGTTGCTGGGAGAGTTTGCTAATATCACATTGATCTTATACCTGGAGCTAGTTTACCAAACAAAGAAGTGTATATATTGATGCTGCAGGAGAATGAAGAGGTCAAGAGATAGGTCCATGACTTAATGGACAAAGGGTTGATTCAAGAAAGCTTGAGTCCATATGTTGTTCCAACAATGCTCAGCCCAAAGAAAGATGGAGGCTGGAGGATGTGCACAGACTTGAGGGCAATCAACAAGATTACCATCAGATATAGATTTCCTTTGCCAAGGATGGATGATTTTGATGGATTGCTTGAGTGGAGCAAGATTTTTTTCAAAGATTGATTTGAAAAGTGGATATCATCAAATTCGTATGAGAGAAGGTGATGAATGGAAAACAACATTCAAGATGGATGAAGGGATGTATGAATGGCTTGTTATGTCGTTTGGCTTAACAAATGCACCTAGTACTTTTATGAGATTGATGAATGAAGTCCTAAAGGATTTCATAGGAAAATTCGTCATTGTATATCTTGACGATATATTGATTTTCAGTGAGACTGAAGAAGAACACTTGAAACACTTAGCTACAGTGATGAGGAGATTATTGAAAGAGAGGTTGCTGATAAATATGAAGAAATTGTCATTTATGAGGACAAAACTCATTTACTTCAGTTTTATTATCTCTGCAAATGAGCTGAAGATGGATCTAGGGAAGGTGAATGCAATCCAGAATTGGCCATCACGGAAAGGTGTGTTTGAAGTTCGAAGCTTCCATGGATTATCTAGTTTCTACAGGAAATTCATTCAAAATTTTAGTGGGATTAGCACACTGATGATGGATATGGTGAAGAAAAGACACAAATCTTTTCAATGGATAGAGGAGGCAGAGAAGAGTTTCAACTTGCTGAAGAAGAAGATCACGGAACAACCAATTTTGGTGTTGCCAGATTTTAGCAAGACATTTCAGGTCAAGTGTGACGCGAGTGGATTTACAATTGGAGTGGTCTTGAGCCAAGATGACACACCGATTGCATAGTTCAGTGAGAAGCTTAATGAAGCAAAGATTAAGTATTCAACACATGACAAGGAATTTTATGCAGTCATACAAGTGCTGAAGAAATGGAGGCATTATTTGGTTCCTAAAGAGTTTGTTTTGTACAGTGGCAATCATGCTTTGTAATTCATGACTCAACAGGACAAGTTGAACCAGAAGCATGAAAAATGGGTTGAATACATGCAAAATTTTACTTTTGTAACTAAGCATATTTATGGAACTGCTAACAAATTTGTTGATGCTTTGAGCAGGAGATGTTTCCTTATGTAGGAGTTCAGAGTCAAAACATTGGGTTTTGATAACCTCAGGGACATGTATAGAGATGATCCAGATTTCAAAGAGGCATATGAGGCATCTGAGAATCCAATTCTCAGGGACAGAAGCTAGTGGGATGAATGTACGATCCATGATGGATTATTATTCAGAGGCAATCAATTATGTATTCCAAAATGCTCCATGAGGGAGAATCTGTTGAAAGAAAAACATAGTGGAGGATTGGTCGAACACTTCAGTCATGATAAGACATTCTCAAAGTTGAATGGCTTATATTTTTGGCCACGAATGAGGATAGATGTTAAGAAATTTGTGGATAAATGTAGAATTCGTCAACACACAAAAGGAAGAAAGAAGAACATAGGGTCGTATCAACCATTACCCATACTTGAGAGGTTGTGGGACGCAGTGAGCATGGGTTTTATATTGGGGCTACCGAGGACGCAAAGAGGTTGTGATTCAATCTTTGTGGTGGTAGACAAATTTTCAAAGATGGCACATTTTATACCATGTCAGAAAACCAGTGACACAACACATATTGCGAACCTATTTTTCAAAGAAGTCGTTAGACTTCATGGCTTTCCAAGGAGTATTGTTTCTGATCGAGACACCAAGTTCGTAGGACATTTTTGGAGGAATTTATGGAAGAAGTCGGGGACAAGTTTGTCATTTAGCTCAGCTTATCATCCTCAGACAGATGGGCAAATAGAAGTTGTGTACAAAAGTTTGGGAGATTTGTTGAGGAGCCTAGTGACTGAACACCACAGTCAGTGGGATCATATTTTACCACAGGAAGAATTTGCTTATAATGATTCGATCAATAGAAGCACAGGGAAGAGTCCATTTCAGATTGTTTATGGAATGTAGCCAAGGGGATTTTCTGAATTGAAAGATTCAGAACAAAATGAAACTAAATGTGCTAGTGCAGAGGATTTTGCAGAAGCAATGAAGAAACTTCATAGCCACATGAGGGAACGATTGCAAAATTTGAGTCAAGAGTACAAGCATAGAGAAGATCAACACAGACGAGAACTTCAATTTGAAGTTGGTGATCTGGTTCTTGCACATCTGAGGAAAGAGAGATTCCCAAGGGGAACATATAACAAACTGAAAATGAAGAAGATTGGACCATGCAAGGTATTGAAGAAAATTGGGGCAAACACATATGAGATTGAATTACCCGATGGGATTGGAATTTCACCGATATTCAACATCTTAGATTTGTACCCTTACAAAGCTAAAGAAGCAGGAGCAGACAGTGAAAAGACAGATTTTCAGTGGACTAAACAAATGCCTGTAGCTGAAAAACCACAGATGGAAAGTATACTTGATAAGAGAGTCATCAAGAAGACCAGGAGGAAAGAGTTGAAGATGCCAGCTGGGAAAATGAACCAGAAAATCATGAGCATGGACAGACCGTACAAGAGCTCATGAACAGGAGTCCATGAAAATTTTCAAGCAAGGGAGTATGATGCAGGAGCATCGTAAGTAGCCAAGCTAGCATGAAGGCAGAAGACAACTGGGATGAGTGCCAGCACATTTCATCGCATTGCAAAAGTGTTTTGGAATGTTTTGAAATAAATGCCCAGATATTTATGTAACAATATAAGAAGCACACTTGCATATTGTAAAAAGATCATGAGTGATTCGCTCTCATCTATAGTAGGTAGAGGCATTTATGCATAGTTAATGAAAGTAGGTAGATTTAACTTTTAGATTAGATAGTTTAGAGTGTAGGAGGGAAAACCGACTATAGACACCCTCACCTTTGTATCATTGTAACATTAGAGACCATTGTATCATAAGCATAGAGCAGAAAGAGAGAGCCATAGCAGAAAATTGCAGAGAAGAACCCATCTACAGAAGTTTTGAATTAATATATGAAGCTTTGATTCAGATTCATGGTGTTATGATGCTTTTTGTGTATACATGTTGAATGGTATGATTATGGTTGTTTATTCTCTTTGTTATGCATTTGCTTTAATATTGTGTGAATGCATAATTTCATGTTGAATGTTTGAAGTCTGAGAGAGAGAGAGAGAATGAGTTTTAGTTGTTTCTCTTCCAGAGTGAGAATTTCCTGCAAGGAGTGCAGTGAAATTGTCCGCAAGGAGTGCATTGACGGAGGTTTAGAGTTTGTCTCTGAAATCTCAAGAGAGATACCGTTGTTCTCATTCCCACAGAACTGTAGGTGAGACACAGAAGCCGTGCAAGGTGTGTGCAGGCTTGTTGTAAGCTAAGAACTTATCAACCAAGGGGAGAGCTGGAGGACTATTGTTGCGGGAGGGTGCACAGAATCGAGAATTCAAATACTTAAAGGTATTTGAGGGATTGTCGCAAGGAGTGTGCGTAGAAGTATTTTTGAATACTCAATGTTGCAAGGAAAGCTCAGGAGGGTTAGTGCCTTTGAGTTAAACAAAGGGGAGACGAAGCAAAGTCGCCTTGCAGAAGGTAAGTTCCAGTGGAAGAACCTTGGTTTATTTCGCAGGAGTCATCAAGGAGCAAAGAGCAGTCGAAATTCTCTGTGGAGAATTACTGAAATCATGAGGAACGTAGGATCTATGGAAGTTGTAGGGTGGTTAGAGATAGGTGAGCTCATCACTGTAGGACCCATAGTCAACGTGGACCGTTGATCGTTCTTTTCACAAGCCGTCGGATCATTTCGGCATTTCGGGGATCCTAATGCCAAGGAGTTGAGCACGGTGAAATGAAAGTCCTGAAGTCACGAGTTGTGATAAGAATTGGATTAGAGTTTCGAGATTTCGGCACTTCGAGTGTTGGAAGAAGGAGGAGATAATGCTTTGGGAGTGAGAGTCCTGAAAACCCAAAAGAGTGACAGGTGGAAGTAGTCTACATCAAAGGTAGGAAACCACAGGGGTGACAGGTGGCATGTCTACGTCAATTGGCAAAGTCAAACCTTGTTGACCATTTCGAGGTTCGGAGGTCGAAGGACAGAGAGCCTTGCATTTGGATTCGCAAAATCGTGAAGTCCGAAATCCCAATGAAGTGAGAAGCCCATTGAAAATCCAACCTTTGCCGAGTGCATCAGAGATTTGACAATTCGAGTTTCAGAAGTTGTAGAGATAAGAACCCTCAACAATAAGAAGTTTGAAATTGTGAAACCCGAAGTCCCGAAGTTACGAAGGGCGCGATCCTATTTCGGGTCAGCAGATTTGGGTTGATGCTTCATGTTTGATCACATGGGCACACCCATAAGGACTTGTGGATACATTGTTGTGTGTGAAGGGTATTTCCTAAGGGAAAACCAAACTGTCAATTGGACTCAAAGGGAAGATTAGAACGATCCTGCGTGGATCTTGGACTTGAGGGTTTGGGGGTCTGCACCACCCCTTTTTTGGATTGATCATGTCGGGCATTGTAATTGACCAAATCCCCTTTTGCAGATTGGTCAAACCCTAATTGTAATAGGAATAATGAGAAGTTTCCCCCCACATTGAATAAAGGTGGTTATAACCACCCAAAATGAGAAGTCATCCCTGCCAGTGAAAAGACACTTTTGTTCACACCTCTCAGATTGTATAAATAAGAGAGGCCAGCACCTCGTTTACACACACAACAAATCACTCATCTGGTGTGCAAGTATTGAAGGAAGGTGCAGTTACCAGTTGTTGGAAGAAAGAAGAGAGAGAGAGGTGCATCCTTGGGAGAGGAATTTCTGTGTTGTTTGGTTCATTGTCTTGGCATTGTAATGGATATCTATATTAAGGAAGTTTTTCTAGGTTTTCTTCCCCATGAGGGTTTCCCAGGATAAATGTTGTCTACTCTTGTGATTTTTTTTCTTTGAGTAATCCTATCTATGCTATTGTTATCTATTAAATTGAAAGTAACCTAATAATAGCACAAACTTTAACAACCTCCTTATTGAGATATTATTTTGAAAATATTTAGACTCCTTTCTTAGCCCTCATTCCAATGAAAAATCAGTTAATGAGAAGGGGTGGTAGTTGAACAACCAACCACCCCCATGAATATAGGTACAATAATTTTTTCTAGGAAAATAGAAGCGTCTAGCCACGGGTATGAAAGATTATGAATTATTCACATAGTTTGACCCTACAAGTTCCTTCTGACAAAAGGAACATGACAAGTCAAGAAAATTCTTGTGTGGGGAATGTGAGAAAAGAAAAGGAGAGTCCAAGGGCTAGGTGGATGTAAGTGGGAGAGCTAGAGTTTTGGTTGTAGGGCTAGTCTGGAAGTCGAGAGGCTGCGATCTTGATGATGGGAGGTCATCTAATAAACCTCGATGATCAATGGGCTAGGTGGGTATGAGGAAATCCTTACCATATTTCCTTGAGAAGGTAAGGAGGAAATCCTTGGTGGTACCATGTCTTGGCATGAGTGTTTCAATATTGCATAGAATTGGTACTTATGAGCCTATGGTTGGGTGGAAAGGAAAACACCCACAGTCAATTGTGTGGTCACCAATTGTAATAGATAAGTATTTCTATACCCTGTGCAATTGAGTGTAAGTTATGGATGAATACATGTATTTTTATTCCAGGAGGTGTAATCTTGTTTGATGAACAAATTAGTTGTTTCACTAAAAGTATGAGTACTTGAGTAATGATAGAACATGATGAAGTATGATTTTCTATGAATGTTGTCTTTAATGGGTAGATATTCCTGTATAATTTGAAAGGAATCTATGTGTTGTGTGCCAATTCTCATGTTGTAAAGTGTGTAAGTTAGGCATATCATATCAATCATTAATTTTGTATGGTTTTGAGTAGGTATGAGTAAGTCACATGAATAAGTGATTGATCCCTCTAATATGTGTGAGAAAGATAGTTCTAGGGTTATCCTTGAAACTTGCAAGTCCTTGAATTGGGAAGATTGCAAGCCATGAAAATCACATTAGGAGGAGAACCAAAGGTACCTTGGCATGGGTATAAAAATTCCTTACTTCTTGTGGAAGTCCCTGTGCAAACAAAGGGATTTGATCTCTGTGAAACCTTCCACCAACTAAATAGAAATTTTTTAGGATGCAAACCATCACCCAAATGGTAAGGAGCGAATTCATTAGTCACCTTAAAAAGGGATTTCAAAGTTCCTGAAGACTTAGTAATCCTTAGATAGGATTTGGAACAAATCCTTGAACTGCCAAGTCCTTAATTGGATGGATACCCAGATATGAACCCTTGTTTTAAGTCTAAAGGAATTGCATCCATTTATTCGATGTAGTGATCAGATCTAGATCATTAGATTCGTTGTTTTGGTTACCGTTAGAGTCTGATGACATAAAAGACCCATATAAATCCTAGCCACTAGATTGGGACATTTATTAAATCCTGGACCTTCATCGGATGGAATGGTCATCAGAGTTCCTAGGAGTTGGTTTGCAAAGGACTATGATAGAGGATCCTCTGAGTTAACAAGGATCGTTGGATCCATTTGAGGCTCTACCTTAACTTTTGGATTCAGGAAGATCCATCTCGAAAAAAAGGAGTGGAGGGAGATGACATTGATGTGATGCATCCTCCCAGCATGGAAACAAACGTGTCTCAGAGGAAGACATGTATCAGTACTTCATTGGCAAAGAATATGAGAATGGGCCTTCTCTTGGTGCATGCCTTTGGATGCTCACCCTAATCCTCGACCGCTAGATCTGAGGGTGGATAGATATCAACTGTTGATCAGAGGGTGTTGATGTTGGAATGTTTGAATGAGAGGATGGATAAAGGAATCCAACAGGAAGACCTTTGAGAGGAGAGATTGACCATCGATCGATGAGAAGGAAAGATAAAATCCTAGCTGTTGATTTTGGTTATAACCCTGCAAGTAAAGAATGATGTGTTCCTATGACATAATCCCAACCAATATGTTGTAAATAGGTGTCTACATCCGAGGCCTCAGATCTATCGGTAGATATATCTCAAATGTTCATCATAGAGGGATGGTTGGAGTGAGTGGTGGTCCCAGTGGGAATGAAAATCCGATGGGACAACTCCGAGGGATGATCAGGACCATATATCGATGAAAGGACGATCATATCCTAGCCATTGGTTTTGAGTTATAATCCTATGAACAGAGGAGGAATGTACACCTAACAATGACGTGTCAAATTGTAGTTGGTCCACGTGGAATACAAAGATTGGTCCACGTGTCACGTAGGGCCTTATGTTAGGTAAAATCGATTATTTAGGTAGAACCTTGTATTGGATTATGAGTGCCACCTGTCACCACCAAGTGGCAGGGCCACGTTTCAGAACAGATGGAAACCAATGTGTAAAGAGGTGTACATGTGTTAATTTGAAATTCATAGGACATGCCAAGTACGAGCCTCATTTGTTTCCCACCTAAGTACATGTGCCTTAATCCTTGTCATTAGATCTCCATGAAGATATCATGACCATCATCGTATGGTACTAATGAGAGTGAGTTACAAAGATACTCTCCAATGATGAAACTTTGAGGGGAGATCTGGACCATTGATATGTCGAGATCAAAGGAGCTTGAAGATGTCATCAGGACCGTTGATCTACCAAGATTGAAATAATCTGAGGTGTGACTAAAACTGTCAGATATTTCGGGGGGGAAGAAAACTAAATGCAGTGTCAATCCACGTATCTTGAAGAGGGTGGTTCCACATGTCAGATGAATATCGTGCCATGTGTCCTCGTGGAAATGGAATTTTAAAATAGAGTTATGTAGGATTGTGTAGGCCACATGTCTCGTCAGGTGGTAGGAAGTGGCAAGGCCATGTGTCATGGGTTCCATCTCGACTACCAAGTAGGACTCCACTTATGCAAGAATAAGGGGAGTGACGTCATGATGACGAGGGGTGCTAGTGTGTCAAGAAAAGAACTCATGACAACCCGTAATTCATAGATAGGATCAAGAATGGATCTTGGAGGTGTTATTATTCAAGACATATGGCTAATTCCAAGCCCTTGGATCCATCAAATGATATATTTAAGTCATCTATTGAAGGTTTACATGTTTGAGTGAGTTGCAATATCGGCCGAATTTATGCTCCCGTGGAGGAATTCAAGACTGATTGAGGGCCATTTATTTCGGAAGAAATGATATTTAATCTTAGTCGTAGATTTCGATAGGCCTTTATGGGTGAAGGAGTGATGGTAACATCATAATTATGTGCCCAGTCCAATGAAAGGAGGAGATGTCTCAAAACCCAAATGGATGAACCTTCGTACTTAGTGATGACGTGTAAAACCACGTTAATTTAGGTGTCATGTCGTGAATAGATCCACATGTCATGTGGATGGTATGCCTCGTGTTTGAGATTAGTCGGAGGAGTTCTTGACCATAGATATGCCAGAGGGAAGGATCTAATCCTATCCTCTGATCAGAGTACGAAAGGGTAACACTTAGCCATCCATCAGGGAAAACCAAGGATGGATCTAGGTCATTGATAAAAGGTGTTCATGACGTAGGACAACCGTTTGATCTGTCGTGGGATCCACTTGCACGAGTATGATAGAGATTAGGAAGGCATGTTAATCATTGAGCAGGTTAAAGACTTTGAATGATCTGAGGTCATTTCTTGTTCGATTTCAATGACCATTAGTTTGGATGAGGGGAATGCCATCGGAGTGGGCCGGTCGAAAATAGTCTGAAGGAGTGAACTCTGACAAAAGGACCCTAAGAGAAAATAAGGGTTTTTTATCGAAGTGAATAATTGATAAAAAGGGTCCGATGAGCTAGATGGAGAGTGCCAAGTAGAAGCCATGTCAGATAGCGCTGGTGATGGCAAGCCATGTGGATTCCACGTGGCAATGAGGTGGATTGTAGTTTGTAAAAGATCGAAACCTTTGAGAGGATGTAACTTTTTATTCGGAGCTCAGTTTTGAGCGTGGTTACACTCTTTGAAAATCTCTTGATGAGAAGGAGAAAATGGTAGTCTCAAGAAGAGGTTTTTAAATGATTGATGAAAAGAAATATTTTAACACCCCATCCCTTAAAAAGGTACTTATAGGGTTGGGTGTGTTACAAAGACTTTTTATATTTGTATGTCTTCTCCAAGTGAAATATTGGAGCACTAGTATAAAATATTTTTTTCTTGTTTTTATAGTTGTAAGATCGATTTAAATGGCCATGGTTGTGGGGACGACAAACCCAATCAGGAATTTGGATGACCGATTTGTAAAATCCAGCGGAAAACATAGAAGAATGTATTTTAAAATCCTGTGAGATTCGTTCCTCCAAATGATGTTCTTCCAGAGACTGAATTATATATGCATGAAGTTGAGCTAATGAAAGACCTTTAATATTAATATTTTAATCTTTGAGAAACTTCTCAACAACATCTGGAACATGACCTGGAAAATATTAATCTTTTTTATCTTTGAAAAATTTCTCAAAAACATCTGGAACATGACCCGGAAAACTACTCAAATAATATTTGAGAAATTTTGGTTTATCTGCATTTCCAAAAGTAATCAATAGGTTTTGCATACAACATAAGTATTGCTCATAAATTGACAACCTAATGATGAAATGATTTGTTCATCTGCATCTATTGCAGCAAGCATTTTTGTTCTTGTTTTCTGTGGTAACCATCACCACCAAGAATGAGCTATCCCAGAGAATCCTGAAATAATTTGGATCGCAAGTTGTTGAGCAGTAATTGAACTATCTTGAGATATTTTGTAGGAATTCCAATTAGCTAGCAAGTTAATGACATCTCTGATCTCGGATCTCTTTTGAGAGGCTATATTTAAGATAGGTTGCTTAGGCATTTGCGAAATTATTTTATTCATGTGGTGAATGTGAAACTTGAATTTATTAAGAGGAGAAGAAGAGGCATCTTGCATGACAATGTCCATGCTCGAAAGAGCGGGAGCAAGACCATAAGAGGGATTTACATGATTGGGAGGAGGAGGCAGGACATAAGAAGTTTCTCCTTCGTTCTTAGGGGTGCGGAGCATCTCAAGAGAATTTTGTGGGAAAGTTTTGGGAAATTGTTTAAATCCTTCAAACCATTCTTTGATTTCTTCAATTTCTTCATATGTGGCTCCGAAATAAAAATCAGGATGATTATCTTGTTCTACCACCATTAACCAAAAGAATATGTTCTCGATATTTGAAGTCTGCTTATGCCATTTTGTTATTGCTTTGAGAGCAGTTTTGCTAACAAACATAGGCTTCTTATTTAAGTGTTGTGTCCTTACCAGAATTGTGCCTAAAGCATTAAGCCTTTTCTCAAGCTTGGCTGAGGCTACATCTATGTCTTTTTTTTATTTCTTCTGTCTTTTATGACATGTAATAGATCCATTTTAGCACTAAGAAAATTCATTTTCTCTTCTTCCTCTTTTACAGCCTTCTTTAGCTGTAGTATAATATTCCCTTTTTATAGTTCAGTTAGAACTATATTGTTTGAAAGGAGTTTCAAGAAGGTTTCTTCCAAGAACATATGACCTAAGACATGAAACTGTTGTAATTCTTCCAAGAACATATGACCTAAGACATGAAACTGTTGTAACTTCCATATGAGAATGGCTTCTAGGTAGGGAAAACATGAATAAAGATGCGGATGCTTTTTTCTTAAGCTTGTGAAGTACTTTGCTGCAAGTTGGACTATCTATGTGCTGAACTTTGTGCTGGAGCTTTGAATCAGAGGAAGTAGCACATGCAAGTGATGGGATACCAAATTTACAGAAGTCGATCTAGATAATGGTGGTTTGAAATAAATTGGATCTGAATTGGAAGGCATTCAAAAGGAATTACTAGACCTATCAAACATTACTATAGTATTTACAGGAGATGGAGATGGCAATAATTTCTCTTTAAGGCACGGGTTGTTATATTTGACTTCACAGCCTTTAGGATAATTAATCCCTGTCCAGTCAAAAGTTATTGGAGTGGCATGTTTGGCTTTCTCCAACTCCACCATGCTTAGCAGGTGCGAACTCTGATCCAGTTTATTAGTTGAGCCAGTAGGATTTCCAAAGGGAACAAAATCCCGGTGCTTAATATTAAAACTTTGGCCGGGATTGCACGAACATACATTGTAATTAGAGTCGCAAATTTCCCACCAATTTTAGACTATCCCGTAATTTTAATCCCGCAGGTTTTATGATTTACAAATTAGTCTTCCAATTTTTATTATTTAGGTTATTCAAATTTGCATTTTTTTATATTTTATATAATTAATTTAATTTCAATAGTATATATATATATATATATATATATATGGATATGGATATATACATATAAACCTCAAACATGTATCAACATTTTGTGACCCAAAATGGTTTATAAATAATTCAAAATAACACGAAAGGAAATTATGCGTTTTCTTATTATTGTCCGTAACATTACTTAGTGTCTCACGCTGACACTACAAACTTACTGCCCTCGGAGCCACCGACGTTGGCACAGTCCATCTGCTTCCGTTTCTTGCAAATTGTTCTGGAGTAAGTTTCCTGTAAATTGTTTTGGAGCACGCTCCGTGCAGAAGTTTGGGCCTTTATGCAAGATCCATGGAGGGTTTTTTTCCCGTAAGTCTCTTATGTTTTTTAAGTATTCCTGTGGCATTTTCCCTTTATTATCCCTAGCCTTACAAATTAATATTATACAAAGTATTATGTTAAATTTTAATAATTAAAATTTGATATAAAATTTAAATAATTTAATTTTATACAAATTTAATAATTAATAATTAAATAAACTATAAATATATATTTCATTTTTTCTTTTAATTTTATCATTAAATTTTTCACAATTTAAATAAATTGTCCTCGTGGTGTAAGGCAATCTTTCATTAGAGCTAACAACTTTTGTTTTCTGTAGAAGGAAGATAGAGGATAGTTGTGATTTGAATTATGCGTGGACAGATTGCAAAAATGCCTCCAAGAGAACGTCTGGAAAGAACTTTATTTGATCCAGCCGTGGAAAGAGAAACGAGAGAACTTTGTGCTCGATTGGATGCTATGAAGACATCAAAGAGGAGAACACCTGATACTCAAGATATCAATGAGGCCGAAAGTGAAAACGAAGCCGAACCCAAAGAAGAAGTTGTAGACGAAGATGCTGCAGAAGAACATCTATTCAACGTTGTTGCAAAAATAGGGTCCAGAGCAAAAATGGACATCTCGATGTATGAAGACATGTTAGAAGTTGAGGAGCTGCTAGATTGGTTTAGAGCTCTAGATAAATACTTCGATTAAGAGGATATCGAAGAAGATAAGAAAGTAAAGCACACTCTCAGTAGACTAAAATGACATGCAAGACTGTGGTGGGATGAACTGCAGGTTGATAGGCGTTGCAAAGGGAAACAAAGAATTAAAAGATGGGATAGGATGGTAGCAATGATGGAAGCTAAGTTTATACCCAAAGATTACCAAATTAATCTGTTTCGAAGAATGTCGAATTTGAGACAGAAAGGGATGACAGTGAAAGAATATACAGAGGAATTTTACAAGTTAAACATCAGAGTTGGTCATCGTGAGAGTGATGATAATAGGGTCACCAGATACATGAATGGCCTAAGATATGAGATTCAAGATGAGATGAGCATGGTGACAATCAGGAATGTAGAAGATGTTTATCAGATCGCCTCAGAGGCAGAAGTGAAATTAGCCCAAAAGCAAGGTCAAAGGGGCAGAGGTAGAATTTAGAGCAGAGGCAAAGCAATTGCCCAGGACAGAGTACATAATCCCAAGGATGAAGAAAATAAATCTCATAACCACCGAGAAAGTGGAGGAAGCTCATAAGGAGGACAATATGATGATAGGAACACTTTTCCTCAGGCAAGAGGAAGAGGAAGAGGTAGAGGAGGAGAAATAAAGTGTTTTGTTTGTGGAAAGATCAGACACAAGTCTTTTGAATGTCTCGATAGAAAAAGAGATGGAGGAGACGAAGCTCACATTTCAGAACTGCAAAGGAGAAATGTTAGGCAGAAAATGCAGAAGGCGTAAGATCCTTAATGATGAGGAAAATTCTCTTGAAGCCAGAGAAGGAGATGGAGAATCCAGTCCAATGGAACAGTTTGTTTAGAACTTCTTGCAAGAACAACGATAAGGTATGCAATGTGATAGTTGACAGTGGAAGCATGGATAATCTAGTATCCACAGAGATGCTGGAAAAACTAGAATTGGAGACAGTTGCACATCCGAGCCCATACAAGGTTTAGTGGTTGAAAAAAAGACATTAGGTAACAGTCACTAAACAATGTTTAGTTGAATTTAAGATAAGGGGATACAACGATGAGATCTCCTGTGATGTTATTCCCATGGATGTTTGTCATCTTTTGTTGGGGAGGCCGTGAAAATATGACAAAAATGTTATTCATGATGGAAGAAAGAACACATACACCTTGGAGAAGAATGTTAGGACGCATATGGTGCTGCTAGTTGAAGACAAGAAGGTGAAAGAAGAAACAAGTAATACTATACTTCTCATGAATGGGAAGGAAATTCTGGATGAAGTCAAGAAAGATGAAGAAATGAAATTTGTTGTGGTTAGAAAACCTAGAATCATCTTGACGAGTACCTCAATAGATGATCTACCTGAGGAGATTCAAGAAATGTTGGAAAAATTCACTGATATAGTGGTGGACGATTTACCTTGTTCGTTGCCGCCCATCAAAAGTAAAAGCCATCAAATTAAACTTATACCAGAAGTGAGTTTACCAAAAAATGTAGCGTACATATTGACACCACAGGAGAATGAAGAAGTTAAGAAGCAAGTCCAGGATTTGATGGACAAAGGGTTGATCAGAGAAAGATTGAGTCCATGCGTTGTGCCAACAGTGTTAAGTCCGAAGAGCGATGGTGGATGGAGGATGTGTATAGACTCAAGGGATATAAAAAAAATCAAGATGAGGTATAGATTTACTTTACCTAGGATGGATGACTTGATGGGTTGCTTGAGTGGAGCAAAGTTTTCTTCAAAAAATGATTTGAAGAGCGGATATCATCAGATTAGAATGAGGGAAGGTGATGAATGGAAGACAGCATTCAAGATGAATGAAGCATTGTATGAATGGCTTGTGATGCCATTTGGTTTGATGAATGCACCAAGTACTTTCATGAGATTTATGACCGAAGTCTTGAAAGATTTCATTGTAAAGTTTGTAAATGTGTATCTTCATGATATACTGATCTTCAGTAAGACTAAGGAATAACATTTGAGACATTTAACTCTAGTGATGAGGAGGTTATAGCAAGAGAA
Organism: Picea mariana; assembly: GCA_032191745.1. Lineage (NCBI taxonomy): Eukaryota > Viridiplantae > Streptophyta > Pinopsida > Pinales > Pinaceae > Picea > Picea mariana. The sequence goes on from JASDQU010102578.1 coordinate 201,575, forward strand.
GTTGCTGATAAATTTGAATAAGTTGTCTTTCATGAAGAAAGAACTCATTTATTTGGGGTTCGTGATCTCTCCAAACGAGTTGAATATATATCCTGAGAAGGTAAAATCAATCAAAGAATGGTCATCACCGAGGAATATCGTTGAAGTCAGAAGCGTCCATGGATTAGTTAGCTTTTACAGGAAGTTCATTAGAAATTTTAGTGGAATTTTTGCACCAATAATGGACATTGTCAAGAAAAGACATAAATATTTTCATTGGATAGAGGAAGTAGATAAAAGCTTCAAGTTGTTAAAGGAGAATATAACTGGACAACCAGTTATGGTTCTGCCATATTTTAGTAAGACATTTCAAGTGAGATGTGGCGCGAGTGGATTTGTGATTAGAGCAGTCTTAAGTCAAGACAATAGACCAGTAGCATACTTCAGTGAGAAGATGAATGATGCCAAAATGAATTATTCCACGTATGATAAAGACTTTTATGCAGTCATACAAGCACTGAAGAAATTGAGGCACTACCTGGTTCCAACGGAGTTTATTTTGTATAGCGACAACCAGGCCTTATAGTTTATAACCAGAGATGAGAAACTGAACCAAAAGCATGCAAAATGGGTTGAATTTATGCAGAACTTTACTTTTTTTGTAAAGCGTATTTTTGAAAATGATAACAAGGTTGTTGATGAACTAAGCAGAAAATGTTTGATTCTGCAGGAGTTTTATGTGAAAACCTTAGTTTTTTATGGCCTTAATGACATGTACATGGATGATTCAGATTTCAAGGATGCTTATGAAGCATGTGAGAATCATGTTTTGAGAGACCAAAGCCAATGGATTGAATACTTGATTTAGGATGGATTGCTATTCAAAGGAAATCAATTGTGTATCCCGAAGAGTTCTATGAGAGAAAACCTTTTGAAGGAAAAACATAGTGGGGGATTGGCTGGACACTTCGGCCATAACAAGAAATTTGTGCAACTGAATATTTTGTATTATTGGCCAGGAATGAGGATGGATGTCAAGAAATTTGTCAACAAATGTAGAATTTTCCATCAAACAAAGGGGAAATGATAGAACACAGGGTTGTATCAACCATTTCCAATACCAGAGAGGTCGTGGGACACGGTAAGGATGGATTTTGTATTAGGAATGTCAAGGAAACAAATGGGTTGTGATTCTATATTCGTGGTTGTTGATAGATTCTAAAAAATGGCTTATTTTATTCCATTTCAGAAAACCAGTGATGCAACACACATTGCAAACCTGCTTTTCAAATAAGTTGTTTGACTTCATGGTTTACCCAAGAGTATTATTTCAGAAAGAGATACCAAATGTGTTCGTCATTTCTGGAGGACACTATGGAAAAAGTTGGGGACGAGTTTATCTTTTAGCTCATCATATCACCCTCATACGGATGGACATACTGAGATAGTAAATGGAAGTTTGGGAGACTTATTGAGGAGTTTAGTCACTGAAAATCATAGTTAGTGGGATCAGATTCTTCCGCAAGAAGAATTTGCATACAAAGACTTGCCTAATAGGAGCACAAGACAGAGCCCATTTCATATAATGTATGGAGTGCATCCAAGAGGAGTATCTGAGTTGAGAGACTTAGAGAAGAATGAGTTCAAGAGTGCTGGAGCGGAATATTTTGCAGCAAAGATACAGGAGCTCCATAGTAAGATTAAAGAGAGGTTGCGAAATTCCAATCAAGAATACAAGCGTAGAGCAGATCAGCAAAAAAGAGAGATTAAGTTCGAAGTGGGAGATTTATTCTTAGCACATCTAAGAAAACAAAGTTTCCACAAGGGAGAATATAACAAGTTGAAGCTGAACAAGATAGGGTCATGTAAGATTCTGAGAAAATTTGAGGCAAATGTTTATGAGATAGAATTTCCAAATGATGTGGGCATATCACCAATATTCAAGGTAGAAAATCTGTATCCTTACAGAGCAGATGAAGCAGATAGGGAAGAGAATCTGAAGGAATTTCAGTGGGTCAAACAGATTCCTGGAGATAAAAAGTCGTAGATGGAAAAGATCATTGATCAGAGAGTTGGCAAGAAGACCCGGAGGAAGGCATAATTTGAATATTTGATAAAGTGGAAAGAATAGCCAATTAAATATGCTAGTTGGGAAAGTGAAGAAGATATCTGGAAGCATGGACATACAATGCAGGAGCTCATGGACAGGAGTCCATGAATTTTTCAGCTAGAGGAGTATGATGCAGGAGCATCACAAGCAAACGCAAAGTGGAGGACAGATCGATACACACTAGCACACATTTCAAAAATATTTTTAATTTCAAAAGGATGAAACATTAATGTAATATTTGAAGAGACATAAGTTCTCTTAAATGTTTTAGGAATTATAACACAGATCTTGAGTGATTTATCTCATCTGTCGGTTATAGACAATTAATGTAATCAATGTAAAGTAGATGTAATCTTTAATTCGATTAGATAGATTAGAGTTGTAGGAGGGAAAACTCGATAAATCTCCCTCGTATCTATGGTATTGTATCATTATTCTCATATTGTAAGAGTAGAGTTGTAGAACAAGAGAGAAGAGGAGAACAAAGACTGCAGAAGTTGTATAAGGAGATAGTTATTGCTATAGAACCCATGTATAGAAGTACTTGAGTTAATATAAGAATGCTTTGACTCAGTTTCATGGTGTTGTTATCAGTACTTCTTGCATCTATTTAATGATATGTTTACAGTCTACTTATATGCTCTGTTATGCATTTATTTCAATGCATTGTGTGTCTAATTTCATGTTGAATTTATGAAGTCTATGAGAGAGAGAGTATGAGTTTCAATTGTTTCTCTTCCTGAGAATTCGTGCAAGGAGTGCAGTGAAGGTCTGCAAGGAGTGCGTTGATGAGATTCTGAGTTTTACCTCAAGAAAGCTCAGGAGAGATAGAGTTGTCCTCATACCAACAGAAGTGCAAGTAGAACATAGAGCCAAGCAAGTTGCGTGTAGGCTAGGTTGAAGTCTTAGAAATTTTTCCAACCAGGTGAGTGGTTGAAGAACTGTTGTCTCAAGGAGTGCACAGAGTTGGAAGATTTCAGATAATCATAGATTATCGTGAAGGCCGCAAGGAGTGCATGTGAGAGTCCTTTAGAATCTCTGAGTTTGCAACAATATTCAATCTTAGGAAGGATAGAGACTTGGAAAGTTCAAAGGAAGGATGAGGGTTGAAGTCACCTCGTAGAAACCAAGCTCAGCAGGAAGGATGCCAAGTTATTTGGCTAGGAGTCTTTGAGAATTTGAATGGACGGTTGAGTTTCTCAGAGGAAGAAGCCTAGATATTTGTGGACTGTTGGATCTAGTGGATCAAGAGGGAGGTTAAGACTGAGTGTCTTTCAACACTCACAAGCTCGGGAGGATTAGTAGCCATCATATATAAATCAACGAGATTTGTTGATTTGGCGCTTGAGATATCGACATTTCAGAAGTCAGAAGTGTGGAGCAAGTTGTTTTTGGGAATCCCTGATACGTGAAATCCCGACATGATCTAGACCATCAGATATTAGGAGGTTTAGGACCATTGATATGTGGAGAGGAAGTCATGAGTTCATACTTTGGGAAAAGGAGAAGAGTTTCATCGCGAACTTGTAAGTTGTGAAATCCTGATGCGCTCAGAGGTGTGACCCCGAGACTTGACTAGAAGTCATATGGTGGAAGCATAAGGGAGGATCTAGTGGACCGTTAGCCATTTTCAGGGTTTTGGGAATTGATGGAGTCAAGGGGGGGGGCTCATAAAAGAAATTGTAATGTCGTGAAATATGAAACAACTTTTCGGGTTAAGTCAGTGGTCACGCAAAGTAGGGGTTCACGCCTAGTGCTTGTTTGTGCGGGCATAACTTATAGAAGGAAATGTGGTATTATATGCATTGAAGGTTCCAGTGGGAACTAAATATCCATTTCGGCTCAGGGAATAGGAAGATCCAAATACCGGGAGGCCACGCAGACCCTACTAAGGTAGGGGTATTGCGTCAGGGGTGTAAGGCAATATTTGACGAAGTGTAATGTTAAGGCCCTTCTTTATGTGAAATCATTGGTTCTAAATCTCAACTTACTTTGTGTGTGTCTTATGGGGCCTGGTGGACACCCTTATGGGTCTTTGTGGACACACCTGTAGGCCTAACTAGTTGTTGATTCAACGAATGACCAAAAAATTATTTTTTTTAAACCTATTTTAAAATTTAAAATTGAATAATTTTTTTAAACATATTTCAAAATTTAAATGATAATACAATTTTGATTATATGTATATATATTTATTATTCGAAATATGTTTTTTTTATTACAACTTTTGGCTACTTTCCACTTTAAGTGAAACTTATATGACAATTAAATAAATTTAACAATCAATAAAAATAATTGAATAATATCATATTTATATGTTATATCATGATGATGATTAACGTCCACTATGACCAAATTGGTCTATCAGACCTTAAGAGGGTAAGTTATTACTTGTGATTCCTTAGAATTTTGTTTTTGTGCTCGAGAAATAGTGTGACAAATGTTTTGAAAATAAGATCTAATATGGGTATAAGCTAGACAATCTAAAAGAAAGTGTTTTTCATATTCAACCTTGTTAGTGTCACAAAGGTGACACACTCTTTCATCCCATGACGTTTTAGGAATTGACCAATGCCCAATTTCATTATGGAGCTCGTGAGAATTTGGTCTTATCTTAGCAATGCTTATTTTTTTCTTTACGCTTGGGAAAATAGATAGATAATTTTGATATTCTAGATTATGGTTGATTACATCATTATAATACCTTAATTTTGTTTTTTCCTCTAACTCTTTATCACACCACATTTTCTCCTTAAATTTTGATTTGACGATTTTCTAAATGGTATATTTATTCTACAAAATTATTTCTTCCATGATTCCCCAATAGTTTAGCCAATACTAGGCATCTTTATGCCATCCTCAGTTGAGTCGATGGTGGTTACGAATCGATTTTGAAGCAATTTTAGGAAGTCTCTTGTCTTCCATTTTTTTTAACTTGTTCTTATACATTAGGTATCTAGTCATAGCCATGATCTCAATGAGGGAGAGGCTTGTTTCTAAGAGGAGGATGGGATAGGGCACATTTCCTTTAATTTTGAGATTATAGGTTATAAAATTATTTTGTATTTTCACTATATTTCTCCAGGATTCACGAGAGCTACTACATCCCGATACTTTACATCCATAAATAATAATAGGTGTAACAAGAATCTCAAAGAGGAGTTTCATCTTATTCCAACTGCAAATATCAATTGATTTACAATTGTTTTCAAGCCCATAATAAGATTTCCATCCCCCAATAATCTTTTTCTCAATGTTATAATTCCAATTGAGCTTGTGGTGAATATCAATTCCAATATATTTGTATGAAGTCACTTCCTCAAATTTTTTGTTGTCATATACGAAGGTATCATAAATGATCTTATTGGATTTAATAATCATGACCTTAGTCTTATGAGTATTAACAATCATACCCATATTGGCGAAAAAATACTTTAGGATTCGTAGTTAATTTTCAAGATCACGAGGACTCATTGCCATAAGAATGATATCATTTTGCATAAAAATGAATATTGATGACTATACCAATGAGAGTAGGGCCAACACAACCTTTTTTATCCAAGCAATCTTCTAACTTGTCAATGTATATGCCAAAAAGGGTAGAGGACAAGGGACAACCTTGTTTGGCTCCAATATTGCAGTTAATCTCTTTTGACCACCCCTTACTGTTTTTAAACTTAGAAATAATGTTCTCATACATCCTTATTGCAACAACCCTCAACTCAAGAGACACTTTTATCTCTTCCAACCCATTCCAAAGGTTTTTCCTATGAACCATGTCAAAAGTTTCTATAAAGTCAACAAAACAACAAAGAAAATGGTTGTAGTATTTTAGAACTCCTCTGCAATGATCCTAAAGGTAACGAGATGGTCCATAGTTGAATGATATTTCTTAAACCCAACCTAGCCTTTACCTCTTTTACAGTGACTTTCTTGCCAAAGGCTAATATTCTTTTCCAAAAAAATTCCATAAAGCTTGGCTAAAATTAGAGGCAATGTTTCTAATTAGAGGGAATGTTTCTATCCCCATTTTTAAAAATAGGAACAATAATGCTTTGCATCTAGGTTTTATGGAAGATTTGCTTGAATTCTAAATTGAAGAGCTTGTGTATGTGAGGGATAAGGATAGATCCTCTGAGTTTAAAATTTCATCTTGGTAGCCTTCAACGTCCTTAGTTTTCCCATTTTCAAGTCGCTTAACCCTGAAATCTATGTCATCTAAAGAAAAAACTTCTACTTTTGTAGGGACAATAGGAATGGTGTCCATGGCATTAAGTAAGTCGTAAAGAATTTAAAGCTAGGAATTCCATTCCCTTAAGGGAATCCTATTATTTTCTTTAGTATTGTGGTTTGGAATTTGGCTCTAGAACTTCTTAGGATCTAGACTATATAGTTGTGAAAGTTTCTCTTGCCTTTTATTGATATAGTTCATTTTTTTCCTTTTAATTAGGGCTTTGTACGTATTGATCGTATAGATTTTTATTGACTCCTTAGAAGTATCCCAAATGGATTTCCTAGCAATTTTACATTCTTTATCATACCAAGGGTTGGTCGTTCTATTATTATTTTTATAGGAAACCTCGAAAGAGAACTTGTTAATAGAAGTGGAAAGGGTAGTTGTAAAATTATGATAGAGGTCTTCAATGTTGTCCTTATAAGTTAGGAGATTTAATTTACTATTTAAATTCTTTAAGAAAACGTCAACTTTACTTTTTTCAAAGTGCAATTTCCTTTGATTATCAGAATTCTCTTCAATGGCACTCATGTGCATTGAAAAGTTTAGAGTAAGGGTTGAAGGTTTATTATCATAGTTCGACTCATGGTCATTTAAAATGTCAAAAGTTGTTATTTGGTTGGAAACAGGAATTTCAAATATCATATAATATATGACACTACTACCTAGCCCATGAATACAAGTCATCTGGTTGGAATTTGACCAGTTCATCACTCTATTGAAAATTATTAAGTTTTGACAACTACAGAGCTTGACCAACTCAGTGCCAAACAAATTCTCAATTAAATCTTGAGAACTTTTTTTATATCTATAATTTCATTTTTTTTAATTTCAAATTACAATAATTATTTTAATAATAAATTGTAATTAACATTAAATTACACAATTTCAATAAAACGAACATTAAAAAGTCCAATCCAATATCCATTGAGTTTTCATACCATCTCGCAAGTCCGATAAAAGTGCACTGCAGAAAGATTCTAAAACCTAGGAACTTTTCATGCATTGTTTTTCAATATATTTTCGTGTTTTCAATTTTATAAACAGTACATTATTCAATATTCTTTAAAATGGTAAATACAATTTGGCTTCAATATATTAGGATTCAAAGTTTAAAATCATATTTAATCTTAAAGAGGTATTATTGGGAAATAATTTGTTTTTATATTTATTATAATGTTTTTTTTTTTTTTATTAATTTTACAAAGTATAAACAAAATTTATTTTTATATTTTATTATAATGGATTTTTTAATCTTTTTATAAATTTAGCATAGAAACATTCTTACATAAAGATATTGTATCGTTATATTTTTATAATTTATACATTACAAATAAGATTTTAATAATAAGATTTTTCAATTTCATTAAAAATAGGATTTTAATAATAAGACTTTTCAATTTTACCAAAAATTTTAAAAGGATTTTGCTGATGATTAATTTTTTTTTTACATTTTAGCAATATTTATTTGAGGGCATGGAAAATCCTATAAAATTGAAATTTGACTAATATATAAAAACGTCATAAATGATGTCTATGCTTATTTTTTTCTTTTATCTATTAATTTTAGATATAGTCAAATTTCAAATTCACATGCTTTATTTTTAATATATTTTAGTGATATATTTCCATTTGATAAATTTTTAGGTTATTTGAATTGAAATGTGTTTGCCCCTTCTTTAATCTCAAGAACTCTATGAATCGTGGACAAGAATCTAAGAGACATCGTGGATAAGTGGCAGAAGCTATGTGACACGTCAAATCATCTGAGTTGAGGCACCAATGTGGTACTGTTGAATTCAATGATAAGGATCCAAGTAGTAATCAAAGATTCAAGCTTACAACAAAATAATAATAATATGCTAGAGAATTTGTAATCTTTGTTAATTTCCATTAAAACTTATGTCACGATTGCACAAACATATATTCAGATTTTCAAAATATTGGAGTTCCATTTTTACTAACAGTTTTAGATTATGTCTGATTCATGTGGATATTGGTGGCTACCCACCTGTTCCAACTGATTTATTTTTCCAGTTTTTAGTTCAACATGTTCTTCTATACTTATTTGTAATTGTGGGTTCTACATTTCCAGGGCTGTATAGAGCTCTACACATCTTCCAAGTGGATATTGGTGGCCTTCCACCTAATCCAATTGGATTATTTTGTATGTTTTTGTGTCAACACATCTTGTTGTACTTCCAGGGTTGTTTTGGTGCCCTAAATAGTGTTATTTTGGCTATCCACATTCAAATTGTAGACAATTTCAGAGTTTGACGATGTAATGCATAGTTCTCGAAAATACCTTTCCAACAAGCTATCATATGCCTAAAACAGAGATCGTATGCAAAAATTACGACCCCGGGAACTTAATATACTAACCTACCCAAATGGGGCCCACATGACTTTTGGCGTTTCATCTCCTAGGGTTAGGTTTTTGGATTTCTAGGGTTTTGACATTCTTCTTTAACATAAAAATACCTTTATAGCCTCATTGTAATCATCTTCTTGTGAATGAGCGTAGCCATGACATCTCTTCTCAGAGATAAAGCTGCCACCATTCTAGCGAGTCTTGCACTCTGTATTTTTATAGTGTCTTTACAATTCTTTAATTAATAGAAATCAAGTATTGTTGTATTTATCTATTCATGGAAATTTTCATGAGTAGCTCATAGTAATTTATCAGCTTTCATTTCATCCCAATCATAATTTGGATCAGTGGTATCAGAGCAGGCTACTCTTGATCGTTTTTCAGTGCATGTCCCCGACGAGGTCTGAGTATAGCCAGTTGGGTCTTGAGTTTGTTTCTCTTGAGGAAAATCACTCTTGCATGCCCAAGAAACACTCGATGGTGGAAGAAAAGAAAAATGGTGGAGCAAAAGATTCTATTAACCTGTTCCTTAAGAAAGCTCTTGTGCGACATAGGGATGAAATGATGGAGAATTTTGCACACATTCTTCAATGCATTTCGATAGAAACAAGTGCATCTTCATTAAGATACCATTTTGAAGGAACCTCTCCCTTCAATGTACAACTTAATTTTGATATTCCCATACTTGAAGGTCATATAGATGTGGATGCCCCAGAAAAATGGTTAAATCTGTTAGAAGATTATTTCTCTGTTCAAAAGTTTTCCGATAGGAAAAATATCACCTTCGCACTCTTCAAGGCTCTCCCCCATGTCAAACATTAATGGGAAGCTTACTGGGAGAAAAGTGCCACAGAGGAGTCTAGAATATATCGGGTCGAGACCAGTTGGTATTTTTTTGTGGATGCGGTCAAAGAACAATACTATCATGTTGATAACTATGAAGACTAGTACATCAGATGGACCACACTAGGGCAAGAGAAGAGACAAACAATGCCAAAGTTTATAAATAGTTTTCGTACCTTGCACACCAAGTTGGGTATCAAAGACTTTGAGCGGAATTTGGTTCTAAAATACTGTGGGGCTCTACATAGGTACATACAAACCAAAATGGATTTCCTAAACATGTCATCATTGGGATATTCCTACCCATATGCACTCAAAATCGAGCAGAAATTTAGGCATCAGAACAAATGGGAATTCGAGTTTGCAAATCTGAAAAAAACCAAAGCATGGTAAATACAGCTCTAACCAACAACCTCTAGAAAACCATTCCAAGAAACAAGACAAAAAGGGTAAATTAAGACAAAGAATGGCACTAGGAAGTGATGTGACTTCCACAAAATCCCCTGGCACAACACTGATGAATGTCGCTCGAAACAATCAATGGTGGTCGAGTTCAAAGACATGGAACCAAACATTTATTCAGAATTCAATCTAGAAAATATTGAAAATGGATAGATAATCGATGAATACCCCACTTTGACTGTTGTGACAACAACGATTCAACCAGAAGAATCAATAGATTCTGAAAAGGGGGAGCACCTCTTCCATTCACAGATGTGGGTGAAGGGGTCCCAGTTTCATTTCATTGTTGATAACGACATCCAGAAGAATCTCATCTCATATAAGGTTGTCAAACAGTTGGGGTTGTTGACAACACCACACCCGTAGCCATACAACATTGGGTGGATTCACCAGGGATGAGATCTTTGTGTCAGCCAGTAGTGTCACCTATCCTATGGCATCCAACTCTTCAAGGATGAGGTAGTGTGTGATGTTTCTCATGTTGATGTATGTGACGCATTTTTTGGCCAACCGTATATGTGGGGATGTCATGTTATCTATAAGTATAGACCCCATAGTGTCATTATTACTCTAGGAGGTCATCTCTATTGGATACTAGACGTAGTTCTAACTACTGCTCCACCAAAACAATGTCGCAAGGTAATATATCATACTACAAAATTCATCCTCTTCATAGTCTATTCAAAGGATGCATAAAATACCACTACAACCACTGTGTTGACAATTAAAATTGCAATGAGGATTTAGCCCACAAAGTATTGTTTGAGCCTATTAATTATAAGCCAATAACATATATAATACCAGTAGGTGGGACCCCCTTGTATATTGGGAGATCAGATCTAGTTCTTATTCCATTTTTATGCTATTGTTTGACATTGCTTACAGGTTTGAGCATGATTGATGATCGATGTTGGTTCTATTCGCAACAAATGGATGATGGGTAATGCATGATTTTTCTATTGGTATAGGCTCTCATGCCGTGTTGAAATGACTTATAATGTGCATTGTTACCTTTGCATTTACTCCTTGAATTATTACTTGTGCCACCTGCAAAATATAGATGTTAGTAACCACAAATAAGAGAGATTGAAAAGGAAGAAGAGTAACTGAAAATAAATGAGGCAATGTGAACAAAACCCACAAAAGGTGAACTATGCTACTATGTTATACGATGTTGCACTACACATTTGGAGTTAAGGGAAATGGTATTAATCCAAACTAACGATGAAAATGGATATGCCATATATTGAGTCATGTAAAGGCATGTGATATGTGTTATATTATGGTAGGAAGTGGTAAAATGTGACATAGGGTGGTGCTTCTGGAAAATAGTGGATGTTTGTTTCGATGCATGGTTTAATTGAATTGAATTGAATGAATAAAGGTTGGAGGTGACGTAAATTTACTGCACGTCACCCCATACCACTTCCACTGGCCATCACCCTAGATATTGTTCAACTATGTTCATTGTGGTTAACTTCGATTTTCAAGCAAAGGGAGAACTACTCGGCCAAGCTCACATTTTTAAGGATTTCGTCGTTACATGTATGACTTTTTGCCATCCATGAACCCGCTCTGGTTATGAAATAGATGTTGTCTTGGTGATGTATGGGTATGTGATTTTATTTATATTGGCAACTGTGCAAATTTGTGATAATTTTCTGGAATGAATGGTTGGTATGGTTTTCATTGAAATAATGTTTGAAGTCATAGTGTTGTTGATCGTTCTGAGTGTTAGAAGCCATGACGGCTCTTTGTCCTTCTTATTGGTCTGGGTTTAAGGGTTTTCATTCGATCCAGATTGGTTGGATGTCTCCACACATTCTTATCACCATATCCAGTCATTGTTGTTATGGGGTTTACTGGGTTTGAAACACTTTGTATCCCTACATGTTGTTTCACTTGGGTATGGGTTCGTTCATGTTACTGGTGTTCTCAGAAAGGGTTATGATAGTCTTTGTGCCAAAGGGCTTTCTTAAGGATGATTGATATTTCTAGGCTTTGTCCTATCTCAACATTCTTAAGTTGATTGGGGAAATCACGAGGTTTATACCTTACGTGTTCTAAGTATTATTACAGGGCCAAAATAAGGCTTTGTTCCTTTGTTCATAGTCTCTCCTATTAGGAAAATTGTCACCCTGTCTGTGAGGTTATTAGCGGTATACCTTGTGTGTGCATCATTGGTCTCATAGGTTCTCCTTGTGTTGCTCGATAGAGAAAACCCTTGATTTCTCAAGACTGGTTTTTGATAGAGGGGCCATTATGTCCTATTGGGTATGTTGTTGATTGTTATGAGTTGGTGGTGTATTATAGACAGTGTCGCTCGCTGGCTCATCCCTGTGGATTATGTTGAAAGTAGTGTTAGTTTCGTCATTTGGTCACTGCATTGGTTATTATGACATTCAAATTATTAACTCAACATTAGTTATAATCAATTAATTCACAACGATGCTTCATGCATGGTGCATTTAATTGTGTGCGCTTCCTACAACATGTTAGGTTGAGTTGATGGTTGTTGTGACTGTGTGTTTTAAATTTCCAAATGGGAATATTGCAATTGTGGTGATTATGGTATGACCATACACTATATATGCTTTGGATATTATTGATTGTGCCATCATAGATGGTCACAGGTTTTTAAAAAAAATGGTTTTGTTGCAAATTTGATCAATTTATGAGATGATATTAGGCTTATTGTTGTTACCTCGTTATATTGATTGATAGCCCAACATTGTGGATGTTTAGTTTCATACTGATTGGACATGTACATAAATGATTTGCGTTTTGTCGAATGGTTTGTGTATTTCAAGCATGGTATGAATTAAAATGGTGATTGTTTTCTATGTGTTTAAATGGCAAGTCAAGATCTTTCCAATTAAAATATTGATGGTTGTATTTGGTTGTTGGTTGTGTGCGTTGATGAATATCATCCATCATAGTAGAGATAGACACATGTTCTATGAAAATATAACCTCATTAGAATTTAATTATTAAATGTATTAAGGGACAGAATCAGGCACGACTTTTGAGTCTGTGTTTGATGATTGAAATAATTCATGGGAAGTGGTTGAAGAGTTGACGCTAAACAAAGTGGAAATAAGTGACTATGTATTCAGTTGAGAATTGTTTTAAAATATAAAATGGACAATGAGAAGAAACATATCTTTTCTACTGGTTGTTGAGGGATGCATGTTGTTTTGTTTGGTGACACTGTGTTAAATATTTGATTACAAACAATGAGCATGTCAATGCACAAAATTAATTGAATCACACACAGTAGTTTTCATTTCATCACAATGTTTATTTCGTTGTTGTTATTTCCATTTACAGAATGGTTTTATCAATTACTTAATTAGTTTTATGAAGATTATTCACTCTCTTTCGTTGCCATTATTTCACTTTTCGTTAATTACAACCCCATCGCCTTACCACATTCATTTTTCACTCCCTATTCTAAAATTTAATTACAATCAAGAAGAATTCTCTATTGAAGCAGTTTGAAATCACAGTTTCTTGGTTGGATCACAATGATATTTTCTTTGGTTTGCATTAAAGTTGATTGTTTGTTGCCTTTGAGTAGTAACCATGTTTCTTTTCCTCCACATTTTATCATGTTTCGTTCAATACAATCCCCTCGCATATCCCAGGACCTCTGTTCACCCCCTGCTCATCGACAATGGTTAAACATTTTGTATGGATTGGATTGCATGAGTCTGATATGTTGCTGGGCCAAAATCTATTTCATATTTTTAATGAGTTGTCATGTATGGTTGTTAAAGGGACTATTTTCTAATCAATTATGCATAGAGGAATGATCTCTTCAAGAAAAAGGATGAAAACCAAGGCCCATCATGCCCCTAACAAAGGGAAAGCCACTACTGCCCCTTCCTCACCTTCAAATGACTCTGATAAATCTGTTTCTTCCCAAATGCATTTTAAGGATGATCTCTCTCCTATGATCAACGAGATTAAGCCTAAAGGCTCCACACAGCCTAAGAAAAATTCAGAAATATTAAAGGGTAATAGCAAGAATAAGGGAAACATGGCCTCACAGACTGGAAAATATGATTTTAGAGTTTTATTTTATTTATTGTTGATGAAAATTGACTTCAAAAGTTTTGGACGACATGTTTTCTTTCAATATATGAGTAATATATTTTTTGAAAATAACTTCAAATATCAATGACATAAATGGTCAAATGTGAATGTGATGATGGGAGTCACAAGGAGAGGTTTTTTTCTTAATTACCTAGTTATGTTATGATTGTTAAGAGCTAAGGGGATTCACAAGTGGTCCCATCTACTAGTTATTATTTATTTAAAACCCATATTATGATTTATTACTTTTTCCCCCTAACTAAAAAGTTGGTTGAGTTTTTAGTTAGGTAGTTAAACTATTTCAACCAATTTTAATTTGCTTACGGGCAAAAGGAAAGGGAGGAACAAGAGGAGGATAGAAGGAGAAGAATACTAAGGTTTTCTCTTTGATTTTATGTTGACATGGTTCAGTTTTCATTCATTCTTTAATTTATCACAAGCCTAATTTTTTTTTGTGATAGCAAGGTCTTATTGTAGATAGCAAGATTCAGGGTTGAATTACATCATTCAGACACTTGTTTTTCAGAGGTGTTGATCTATCTTTGATAGTTTATGTAGAATTGTTTGTTTGTGAATTAGTTTTCATGATCGGCAAAGACTATTGTGCAGAGTCGAGTGGGAAGAAGTTTGTGGCAAGATGATCTAGTTTTTAGAGTTCAGTTTTGATTTTCTGTAAGAGGTCCTTTTGTATGTTCCATCAGGGATGTCTAAGTTTGAATTTGGTCCAAAATTTTTTCACGAAATTTTGTAAAGAGAATGACTCTTTGGTGAATTGGAATGAAATAAAGGATTGTTTTATGTCTCATATTTCTTGATTATCATCTTCGTGTCTTTGCTTCCATCTTTACATTTATTTTAGGAACTGTTATATTCATAAAATCATATAAATAATGAGTTCTCCAACAAGCTTTTATTTATAAAAAGACTATCCTAAGCACTTGTAATCAATACTTTTGAGTTAGGATATTAATTTTGATGCCTATAAACATAGGGTGACATTCCCGTCTATTTTTCTTTATCCAAGAAGAATCTGAAAATGCTTGAGTAAGATCATTTCATATCTTTCCCTCAACACACTACAACGTCAACACCTTCTATCCACCAAACAAAGTTTGTCAAAGAGAAGGAAGATATTTTTTCTTCACCTACAATGGTGCCTACAAAATTCCCCATCAATCCCAGAGACAACAGGTTGGTGGAACATATTCGACCCCACCACCAACTGATTTGTGACAGTCTTCTACAGACCAGGCAACACAACTTCTCCAAAAAAGCATGCAACTCACCAAGGTTCAGATTGAGAACATGCTTTCCTCTATTCCCTAGGAACTCAATGCAATGGAGACCATTTCTTAGTAAGGGGGGAGGATTGATCCAGGTGGATATAAGTGGCCACCCACCTATTCCAACTAGCTCCTTTTTCCAGTTTTTAGTTCAACACGTTCTTCTGTACTTCTTTGTAATTGTGGGTTCTACAATTTTGGGGTTGTATGGAGCCCTACACATCTTACAGGTGAATTGATCCAGGTGGATATTGGTGGCCACCTGCCTATTCCACTTGGACCCACACCATTGTTTCTTTCATTTTTTCAATTTTTTTAATTATAGCACAATTTACTATTTTTAACAGTTTTTCGGGTCGTGAACTTCCGGAGCCGTTTTGAGGCCCTAAACGACGTTTTTTGGGCATGAATGCTCTAGTGAATATCATTCCATCTTGAACTCAATATTCTTTATCAAAAGTGTATTCCTCGGATAGATCTTTCTAACGATGTATCATGTGCGTCAAATGGACATAGTATGCCAAAGTTACGACCCCGGGAAATTGATGTACCAATTTACCCCAACAGGGACCATATTCTGGCGTTTCATCTCATAGGGTTAGCTTTTTGGATGTCTACGGTTTTCCATTGTTTCTCAATAATATATAGGCCTTCGAGACTCATTGTAACAGAGGTTTCATAGGCCAGTAGCCACCGCATCTCTTCTCATATATAAGCTACCAGCGCCCGAGTTATTTTATTTCCATTTTGTCTGTAAGCATATTTTAGTCATTTGTTGTTAATGAAATGAAGTTTTACTTCCGCTACATATATGCGTTTATGTGTATTTCTATATCTCATTGTGTTCCTGCATAAATCCGAATAAGTGGTATCAGATCAATGTTTTATTTCTCGATCCTTCTTTGCATATCCCCAACGAGATTGGGGTATAAGGAGTTACGATTCAATCTTGTTGAACCATTGCAATATCAGCTTCGCAAACCTCGATGGCCGCCCACAGGGGAAGAAAAGAAAGATGAGGGAGAAGGAGATCCTATCAAATTATTTCTCGAGGAGGCCCTCAAGAAACAAAGGAACGCTATGATGGACAACTTTGCCAAGATCCTTCAACAGCTGCCCACTGGCAGCATATCTACATCCAACAACCACTCTAGAGGCTCCACTCCTTTTAAAGTACAAGTAAACTTTGACATTCCCATATTTGAGGGACAAATAGATGCAGATGGCATTGATAGATGGTTGAATCTGCTAGAAGGATATTTCTCGATTCATGAATTTTCAAACTGAGCAAGGATTATTTTTGCACTCCTTAAAGTCACCCCCCATGTCAAGGATTGGTGGGAAACCTACTGGGAGAAATAGAGCGAGGGGTAACCCTCTCTGTTCTCGGTCCTACCCAATTGGAATTCTTTCTGAGACGCCATCAAGGAACAATCTTATCCTGTGGGGAGCTATGAGGACAAATACATACAATGGACTACGCTGCAGCAACAAAAAGACCAAGATGTGCATGAGTTGATGAATCAGTTCCATACCCTACGCACAAAGTTGGGTATCAAAGATTCATAGAAACATTTGGTGTTAAAGTACTGCAGTTATCTTCATAGATACATTTAGGAGTAAACAGAGTTCCTCAACATCTCCTCGCTTGGTGCGACATATCGGTATGCTGCCAAGATAGAGTAGAAGTTCAAACAGAAGAAGCGATACTTTGGGTCTGTGAATCAGAAGCAAGGGAAAGGTACCCCCAAACCGTTGAACAAAGGACTAAGGCAAGGCAGGGTGACCCCAGACAACCCACCAAAGCCGCAATCAAAGAACAACATCACAAAGCCAAAGAAAGACACAAGGAAGTGGTGTGAGTTCCATAAGAGCTCTACTCGCAACACAAGTGAGTGTCGGGCCAAGAAGTCACTGGTAGCTGAGTTGAAGGCTTATGAATCAGATGCAGGCTCTGACTTTGAATTAGAACCCGACAAGGGGAATGATAGGGGGAATCATATTATCGATGGACAACCCAATGCTATTGTTGCCACCACGAAGATCCAGAAGAAGGAACCAGAATATCCAGAGGAGGCAGAATGCCTCTTTCATTCTCAGATGTGGGTAAAGGGTTCCCCATTGTAGTTCATTGTCGACAGTGGGAGCCAGAAGAACCTCATATCAGTAAAGGTCGTGAAATGACTGGGCTTGTCGACCACAACGCACCCACAACCATACACCATCGAGTGGCTGCACCAAGGACCGGACCTCCACGTAAGCCAACAATGTTGTCGTCCCTACATCATCAATCCCTTCACGAATTACGTATTATGTGGCATTGCTCCTCTTGATGTTTCTAATGTATTATTAGGACAACCATACTTTTGGAAGCGACATGATGTGTATGAGTCTAGGCCTCGTGTTGTTATTATTACTTTGGGAAATAATCTGTACATGATACTAGAAATAGCACCACCTACAACCATCTCTTTGGTTACTGCAAAACAATGCAGTAAGGTCATTGCCAAAACCAGGAAATTTGATTTCCTGATGATCCACCCTCAGGGAAAGAAGAAGACTGTGGCCACGACCTCCAAACAGGGTCCTTTTGCACGACAACAACATATGGATAAGGTCATGGAGGATTACGAGGACATCTTCACCTCCCCTGCAGGGGTGCCTCTACACTGTCAGTTCAATCACCCCATTGATCTGAACCCAGGTGCGTCCTTTCCCAATGGACCGATCTATCGACGCTCTATTGTGGAGAATGACAAAATCAAGAGGCAGATTGAGGAGCTGTTGTAGAAAGGTCACATCCGACCGAGTTCATTGCCCTGTGGGAGCCTGATTGTGCTGGTGCAATAGAAAGATGGGACTTGGAGACTCTCCATTGACTATCGGGCACTGAACAAGATCACTGTCCGGAATAGGTACCTGATCCCACAGATTGATGACCTTTTGGACCATCTCAAGGGGGAGAAATATTTCAACAAGGTCGACTTGAATTCTGGGTATCACCAAGTACCATTCGAAGCCTCTGATGTGTGGAAGATTGCCTTCTAATCCAAGGAGGGCCTTTTTGAATTATTGTTCGTGCCTTTCGGGTTGACGAATTCCCTTGCAACCTTCATGAGACTAATGGATGACATATTGCAACCATTCCCCAACTCATTTGAAGTGGTTTACTTGGATGAAATTATGATCTTCATCTAGAGTTGGTAAGAGAACCTCCACCACATCCGACAAGTCCTCCAAACACTGCGGCAACACAAGTTGTGTGCTAATTTGGAGAAGTGCACTTTTGCTATGACCCACGTTCAGTATTTGGGATACATTATTGATGAGCGGGGGGTGCATGTAGATCTATCCAAGATCCAAGTCATTCGGGATTGGTCAGCCCCAACCACCCTAACAGAGCTCTGCATATTTTTTGGTCTTTCCAATTTCTATCGTAGGTTTGTGTTGGGATTGTCTCATATAACTTGGCCCTTGAGTCAAGTCACCAATGGAGAAGCAAAAGAAAAATTCTTTTGGTATGAATCTCAACAGAAGACATTCGACGATTTGAACCATTTTCTCTACTCTGCACTAGTCCTCACATTACCAGACTTGCAACAACCATTTGAGATTGAGAAAAATGCCTCTGACTATTCAATTGGGGAAGTCCTTACTCAACAGGGGCACCCAGTGGCATATCATAGTGAGAAACTTTCTGAAACACTCTGGAAGTATCCAACTTATGACAAGGAGATGTATTCCATTGTGCAGGATTACCGACAATGGAAGAATTACAATTTTGGAAAGGAAATAGTCATCCACACAGACCATTGACCCTTGTAGTTCATACAGACACAAGGGAAGTTGTAGAATGATTTCCATCAGAAGTGGTCCACATACCTGCAAAAGTTTCATTTGAACATTAAGTAAAATAAAGTTAGCACCAATAATGTTTCAGACTACCTCAATCGATCCCCTATCATGGCGCTAACCACGGTGCTCAACTCTTGTGGGCACGAGACTTCTGATTGGCCGCTTCTCTATAAAAGTGATCTAGAATTCGGCCACACATATAATACGCTCTTGGAGGGTAAGAAAGTTCCTAATTTTCTCCTCCAGGATGCCCTGCTATGCCACCTGGTACCTCTTTGTGTTCCTTCAAGTGAGCGTTCCAAGATGATTTGGGAGACACATTATAGTCAGGTCACTGGGCATTTCAGGGTCGAGAAAACTGTGGAAGTACTACAAAATTATTTCGATTGGCCGAACCTTGGACAGGATTTCAGGAAGTACATCAAGTCCTTCACTGCTTGTGCCATTACCAAGCCAACGATCAAGAAGAAATGCCTCTATACTCCACTTTCCACCCCTAGTCGACCTTGGGAATCCATCTCCATGGATTACATGTCGGGCCTTCCTTCTACTAAGCATGGAAATGACTATGTTTTTGTGGTCATCGACAGATTCTCTAAGATGTCCATTATGATGGCCTGCAAGAAGAATATCACAGCAGAAGCCACTGCTAAACTATTCTTTGAGTGAGTGTGGGTACAGTTTGGGATCGCATAGTCTATCATCTCATATCAGGACAGCAGGTTCCCCAGTACATTTTTGTCCAGCCTCTGGTCGATGTTGGACACCAATCTCACCAAGTCCACATCTTTCCATCCGCAAACCAATGGCCAGACATAGGTCGTCAACCGGATGATTGTACACATTCTGTGCATGTACAACTCAAAGCATCCATGCACATGGGATGAGATCCTCCCCTATGTAAAACATAGCTACAACTGGGCTTTCCATAGCTCAGCCAACCACAACCCCTTTCAGGTGGGCTTGGGATTCCAGCCACTATGTCCCATTAACGTAGCCATTCCATTTGCATCTACTCAAGCAGATTCAACCCATGTCCAATCTGAGGCTGACAAGGAAAGAAAATTCATTGAGTGCATTCAGCACATCCACCAATAGGTACATGACATATTGGACAGAGCCAATGCTAAGTACAAGCAACGACATGATCAACATCAGGTGCCACACAAATTCCAGGTCAACGACAAAGTGTGGCTACATTTGCAAAAGAAGTGCCTCGCTGGACCCTACTGCAATATTTTCCTGCTTCAATATGGGTGATACACCATCACCAAGGGTGTAGGGGACAATGCCTTTGAGCTCAGTATTCCACCATTCCTTGGTCTGCACCTAGTGTTCAATGTCGACCACCTTCAGCCCTACTTTCCACCTCTACTGCACACATCCGACATGGAAAAAAAACTCACACCAACAGAGTTAAACCCAGATTGCATGGAACAAGCCACAACTGATAGGATTATGGAAACACAGATCAAGAACACCCGCCATCATAGGATCCATCTATATCGAGTTGTCAGAGGAGGCCAACTCCTTCACCAGGGCAAGTGGCTCACCAGGGACCAAGTTCAATAGAAGTTTCCTCATCTCATGGAGGAACTCAACGCAATGGGGACCATTGCTTGCTAAGGGGGGAGGAATGATCCAGGTGGATATTGGTGGCCACCCATCTATTCCACTTGGACCCACACCATTTTTTCTTTCAGTTTTTCAGTCTCCTTAATTGTATCACAATTTACTGTTTTTAGCAGTTTTTCGGGCCCTAAACTTTCGGATCCGTTTTGAGGCCCTAAATGATGTTTTTTGGGCATGAATGCTTTGGCAAATATGAGTTTGTTCTGGACTTGATATTCATTTTCAGGAGTGTAGTCCTCTAATAGATACTTCTAACGTTGTATCATGTGCATCAAACGAAGATAGTATGCCAAAGTTATGACCCCGGGAAATTTATGTACCAATTTACCCCAACGGGGTCCATATTCTGGCATTTCATCTCCTAGGGTTAGGTTTTTGGATGTTTAGGGTTTTCCATAGTTTCTCAATAATATATAGGCCTTCAAGCCTCATTGTAACAGAGAGTTTGTAGGCCAGTAGCTGCCACATCTCTTTTCAGAGATAAGCTACCAATGCCCGAGCTACTCTATTTCCATTTTGTCTGTAAGCATATTTCAGTCATTTGTTGTTAATGAAATGAAGTTTTACTCCTGCTACATGTCTTCTTTTATGTGTATTTTTGTATCTCATTTTGCTCCTGCATAAATCTGGATCATGAATACTGGTGGATTCCCACCTAATACAACTATCTTATTTTGTATGTTTTCATGTCAGCACATCTTGATGTAGTTAGAGGGCCATTTTGGGGCCCTAAACAGTGTTATTTTGGCTCGTCGTATTCGAACTATAGATAGAGTCATATTTTGATGGTTCAATGCATAGTTTTCAAGGATACCTTTCCAACGGGCTATCACTTGCCAAAAACGAAGATCTAATGCAAAAGTTATGACCCCGAGAATTTAATGTAATAACTTAGCCAAACGGGGCCCACATGACATTTCGTGTTTCATCTCCTAGGGTTGGTTTTTGAATGTCTAGGGTTTTTGAATTCCTATTTAACATAGAAAGGCCTTCAGAGCCTCATTTTAATTGTCTTCATGCAAATGAGGGTAGCCATCACATCTCGTCTCAGAGATACAACTGCCACCATTCTAGCGATTCTTACACTCTGTATTTTTACAATATATTTACAATTCTTTCATTAATAGAAATCAAGAATTATTGTATTTCTCAGGTTTCCAAAATTTTCATGAGTAGTTCATTGTAATTTCTCTTCTTTCATTTCATTCTGAACATAATCCGGATCAAATTCGTAATTCTAATCTTCGTCAAATTTCAATCCCTATTGTCATGACCCCATAGGTTGCCTCATAAGATATTGTGATCACCTTGTGAAGGTGTGAGACACCGTGATCATTCTCTCTTGGTTTCTTGGTACTCCAAGAATACTTCATATGGACTACACCTCTGTAACAACCCTAGTTGGATAAATGTTTAAGAATTATAAAGTAAAACTAATTAGGGGATTAATTGTGTTAACAATGTATTAATTAAACAAAGATGATTTACTGGTATTAATTAAGTCAGTTATTAATTAATTAAAGGATATAATTGTGATTAATTAATTAATAATTTAACTATAAACTAAATTTAATAACTTGCGTAATGGATTTAATAGATTAATGGTATATGATATAAAAGGGTTGCATATGCAACAAGGGATGGCCTATGAATCCCGAGAAGATAAAAACATTAAAGGAAGGACTAGGGACGGGGACAAGGGAAGGTAAAGAAGTAAAGGCATGAGGCGGTGAAGGGGTGAAGAAGGGAGGAAGGGAGGGGGATGTGAAGGGCATTGGAAGGAGGATGGATTCGGAGAGGATTGTGAGATTTGCAGGGAGGAGTAGAGTTCTGGCTGTGGCACTTTTGATCAGTTGAGGCACCGGGTTGCTGGAGGTTTTGGGCATGAGGGCCAGGATATCCATACATATCCTAGAGCTAGGTATTTTTCCTAGTTGGCAGGGAGGACAATAGGTTTGGGTAGCTATTCTTGTTTGTGGCTGGGTTGGTCTGTGTATCAGGTAGCAAGAAAGCAACAACAAGGCAGCAAGGCAACATAAATTAGCATCAGAACCAGGTAATCTGTTAAACTATGAATTTATTTCATTCTGCCATGAAAACATTATTCATTGATAAATTTAAGTAACTGAAGTTGCTATTATGAAGATTGGTGTTATGTTATGAAGTTATTATCTCAGTTCATGAAATAAATTGCTTATGAAAGTAAATGATGTTTAGAAATATTTGGTTGTTACGACCTCCTCATCTAGAGCATATCCATACTCTGTTCTACACTATCGGCAAGTCACACTCCTACTCTGGTGAAAATATTGCTTACTTAGACAATTGTTCACATAGTATAAAACTTATCATTATTTAAGCATGCATCCATGAACATGAAAATGAAAAAGAGAAACTGCAGAAGAAAATAAAGACAAACACATATATAGTGTGGGAGGAACAAACTGTTCCTAACACCTATCTAGGTATTTTTTATTATGAAGAAGTTACAACATGAGCACTACTAGCTCAGTTTACATAATTTTAGAGTGGAATGACTCATCTCACCTCACCAAGACACTCAAGAAAATAATTTTCCCACCATGAATTTCTACCAAAACGATCTTCGCAACCAACTATGGTGCACCTTAGATGTTCCCACAACTACAGAGTTGTTGTCATTTAATTTTCGTAGACTTTCACCACTGTGAAAAATATTTCGGTTCTCCCCACACATTCCTCCAATAGACCTGTATTTCCAAACTTCCCCAAAACCTCCAGAAACATCCAACTCTTGGATACTTATATTCCATCTTGGAAACTATGGCTCAGTTCATTACTGCAAAAAATACAAGTGGTACCCCTTCGAGTGGTAGCGCATCAGACAACACCTATATACAGATTGACCTAGATCTATTGAATCCCTCCATATATAAACCAATTGGATGTGTGACTTCTATAGTTCCACCAATAACAACACTTAGAAAGATAATATCTAGTACCTGGATAGTCGCATAGTACGAATAAGGGCACGATCTAACCTCCTTAGTTTGTTCCTTGAGATATTGGGCCGAGTACTATTTTTGGACCCCGTACCTATATCAGAGATCTATAGCACAGGGAAAAACATTGTCTGTAGAACCCTTGAATACCCTAGCCGTTAGGACAAAAAAAAAAATAGAACACACAAGATCTATTGTCACGTAGTTGTGTCTCTTGCATTCGGGTTGCAAAATTAATACACATTTTGTCCTGCTAATCATTTGGGAATTTCATCACTATAGTATTCTTTAGATCGGAGCATAACTCTGCAGGAGTGAAAAAAAAAAGTCCAGATCCTATTGGCACCATTATTTGATACCTATCCCATTGGATTCCTATTTTCTCCCTGGTCGCAGTCATACCTTTCATTTTTAACATTTTTTCCCATTGGACCTGAGGCCCTCTCAACTTCCAAATTTTTCCACCTATTCCATTATGTCTCTTTTCATTTCCCTGATTATCGTGGTACCTATCACTTATAAGTCCTTTTTGTGGTCCCACGCAACCATTTTTCCTTACCTACACTTCACCTCTCCAAATGGCCACCACTCTCAACCAATAACTGCAAGCTTCCATCAATCAAACAACCTATAAAATTTCCTCTACAAATTCCCTCCTTCAACAATTATAAACCCATGTCGAGTACAGATTTGACACCTTGGATGCCAAATTTCTGGACCAATTTAACATCCTCTAGTCTGTTGTCATCCAATTGTTGAACTGCTCTTCAATTCATTCCTCCTTGGACCAACCCGATGTTGTTGAATCCTCTCATTCTCTTCATATTCAATCCAACTCGTTTCAGTGTGACCCCGTCTTCCCCATGTTGAGGTCAATAAATTTGATGGCTCTAATCCTATGGGTTGGGTCACTCAAATGGAGAATTATTTTTCTCTGCATGCTATTACTTATGAATTGGCCAAACATTGTTATGTTGTCCTCTATCCATATCCTGAATGATGACAATTGTATCAATGGCATAAAAATCCATGTCAAGGGTATATTTCCTGGACCCATTTTGTTGTTTAGCTCTATGATCACTTTGACACCGATACCCACTTTCTCGGTCGTTTGACAAGTTAAAACAATCAAGAACAGTGGAATAATTTATATCTTATTTTGAGCATTTTTCCTTTCGAACAAAC
The DNA here is from genome assembly GCA_032191745.1 of Picea mariana. Classification (NCBI taxonomy): domain Eukaryota; kingdom Viridiplantae; phylum Streptophyta; class Pinopsida; order Pinales; family Pinaceae; genus Picea; species Picea mariana. Next base: position 226,608 of record JASDQU010102578.1, read on the forward strand.
TGAATTCCACATGCTTTCTTCTCTGAATATTTTATCAGTGGCCTAAAGGATTAAATATGATCCTAGTTTCTCATGTCCCGCCCTCAGACTTGGTTGGAAGCTACTAAACATGCTAAAGAATCCCAACAATTTTTTTTTCCTAGAACAAAAAACTCTCTTTTGTTGCTCACCCTCGCCCCACTAATTCTAACCCACCTGTCACCCCCCTCAAGGTATATACATTAACTAGGGATGAAATGATTTAACGCTAATTGAAGGGTCTTTTCTATTGTTTGCACCCTTTTCATCGACTTGGTGAGCAAATCGAGGGTGCTTACATGCCCAGTTGGGTCTTGCTGAGCATGACAGCTGTGGAAGAAAGAGTTAGAGAAAACAAAACAAAACTATAAGCAAGAATTAAATTAAAACAAACTAAAACTATGAGCATATAGATAAAGAAATAACAAACACAAAAATACCAATATCACCAATGTTTTTGAGCTAGTCTATTGATGAAATCAAAGCACAATGAAGAAAGAGAACTATGGTTCCTTCTTCCTCCAAAGGAAGGCTCTTGGGCCCTAACAAACTTGCTCTCCTTACAATAAGAAAAATGGAAATGATAGTGAAAGAACTCCTAGCACATCCACTCAATGGAGAGGTGAATGGCTCTATGAAATGGTGCCAATGTGTTATTTTCAAGGAGTGAGTCCTTAAAACAATCTTAGCAGCATAAAAATACATGAACTTCCTTGAGAAAATGATGTTTCTTCATGGCTTTTTATAGCATTACATTGGGTGATTATGTAACTCCTTCAAAGTGTGAAAAGGGGCTCTTTAGGGCTTCATTAGGTCTTTGACTAGCCTACCATGCGGATTCAACTCAGATTTGATGGTCAAATCAGGTTGGGAGCTGATCCATAGTGGTTGGGAGGCTGACCAATTCAATAAATGCATTGTTTAGCAGGTGCACGGGTTTTTGCGCTAACAGCCGCGCATCATGCGCGTATGCGCACATGGTACATTCTTGTTCCATGCATGTGCATGCTCACCAAACTTTTGTAAAGCGCCCTTCAAGTTTTGGTTACTTTGTATAGTTTTTGACCCTTCTGTAATGCTGTGAAATTAATTAAGTGCCATGAATGACTTCATTACTGTTTGACAATTCTGAGTTCTTGTCGCCATGTGCGGATGAAATTTTAGTGATAAAAGATGCCCCCTAATGGATGAGGTTAGGAGCATACGTATAGCCGAAATCCATCAATGTTTCTTCTACTGAGAATGTTGTTGTAAGAGAGAGCAATAGTGGGACCGTTTAGAGTGATCCGTTGGAGAAAAAAGGAACCGGTAGGACCCGACTTTCTGAGAGTTGTGCAGAAAAATAGAAAACTGTGTACAAACGAGGCGGGCATGCCCCATGCTCGTGTTATGTAACTCTGAAAAAAGATGACTGAAGTGTTGGTGTAGACAACTACAACACCCTCGGGGGCGGTAATGATAAAGGCAAAAGACAATTATGCAAAGGAACATACTCTGAACAATAGGCAATGATCGCGGTAATAGGCAACGACGATGATGCAGGCATTGATGGCCCTACCAAGTTTAGAGGTCTTCAGCAAATGAAAAAAATAACTGCAATAGTCGCAAAGTAAGACCCACCATAACATGAGAAAGTGTTGGCGTCGAATGTTATGGGGGCCAACAACAGCAGGGAGCAATGGTGTTTCGCCCTGTGCCATCTAAGATCTCTCATTAAATGGAGAATGAGAATCAAGATATTGTCGCCCTTCTGGAAAAGTGTGTTGATGTCGACAAAAGGGGGACGTGACTCCCAAAAGCAACGGGCTTCGTGGAATCTACTGAGGTGAGGAGGTGGCAGAGGTACATAGACGAAGTTAAGAAGTGGGAAGACTCAAGACTGCCCTTGGTTGGAGGATGTATGAGATGAACAGTGGCCACAACCGTGTAACAAGGTCGAGTGTCAGGGGGACAACAAGACTGGTGATAAGTTGTTCCAGAGGCAGGACAAGGTGAACAAATTTAGAGGGTAGAGGTAAGAGATCTATGGAGTACTCTGAATATATGGACGATGCTGGCAAGGGTAGATGATAAGTAATGCTCCAAAAAAGGGTGACATGGATTGCGTGTGTCCAAAAGAAAGAAAGTCGTCAACGGTGACAACAAAAGAAAATATAATGACTGGAAAGAAAAGGCATTTGTACAATAAATAACGAATAATTTTTGGGAGAAATGTACAAATACAGAAACGGGTGCCCCAGTGTGACATGCGTGCCCCAGAGAGGGCAGAATGGTCTTGGAAAGCTGATGAAGGGTGGGAGCCCAATTGGTGAGTTTCTATATGCGGTAGGTGAAATGAAGGTAGGTTTGCAGATGGGAAAACTTGATTGTGGATGAAATGAAGGGCTCATGATCCTGCGGAGGTGCAGGTAAAAAAATAGAACCGTAAAGAGATAAGCTGGGAGTCCAGGTGGGAAAGCTAGCAAAATGAAGAGAAGGAGTCTGTGGCTGATTCACGACATGATGAAAGACTATCGGGACTCCCATCCCTAAAGGGTAGTGAAGAACAACATGAGTGTCAAAAGTGCCAAAAGGTGCTATGAATGGGACAACTCATGTGGGTGAGAATGCTACTGGTTTACAGTACCGAAGATGCAAATGGAGGTGTGAGTACTGCAGAGCCGGGAATGGGTATCCTAAAGGCCAATATCAGAGGGTGTGACCGGAAATGTAAATGCTATATAGCAAGAGAGACTACATGCTAGTGTTGAATATATACCTGAAGGAACGATGTTTGAGGGATGATGATCAAGTACCTGCACACAGAACAACCAAATACCCAAAGTGAACAATATCTAAAGAGAATCAAAGATATGAGCATGTATTAGATAAATGTAACCATGCACATGCGTACCTGACCATGAAATGAAAAAAAGGGTGCCCCGGGGGCTCATGATGAAAAGCAACCCAAGGACTGCTGAAATTTAGGTGACAGGATGTTGATCCCGTGGCTGAAGACGGTTTAAAAAATGGACACCATGAACTCCCGGAATAGTGAGTGGAAGTTTGGCAAAAGGCCTATATATAGCTGTAGGGCCCACATTGCCACCTCATTTGTACCTGCTACAATAGTGACTGGACGAGCAGATTTCAGAGGATATTTGGAGATTCAGGGAGGACGAGGCATCTGATCAGTGTGTTGCGAGTATCAGGTTAGTGGTCTAATCATCCTGCATACAAATAGGTTTTCAATTTTTGGGCAGGGTAGGTACAGGGGGTCGTACAAGGGTTTTGAGGGTATTTTTGGTGGGATGTGGGCCCGCATGCGCGGGTGATTCGGTGGAAGGCGCGCATACGTGCACGCCTATACACTGAAGATGTGCGCATGGGTGCGCGGGGAAGGGAATTTAAGGCGTGCCTGAAGAGCGCGCCTGTGGTGTGAACAGGCGTGCATAAGCGCACGCCTGTGGGTTGGACAGGCGTGCACCTGTGCGCGTTTGTATGGTGAACAGGCACGCTCAGAGATGCGCCTGTGTACTGAATAGGTGCGCATAGATGTGCACTTGTGTAATGAACAGGTGCGCATGTGTGCGCACCTGTGGGTGTAAAAACCGCGCCTATGAGGCAAGGTGGAAGAGGAAAAATCGAGTCTTTTTTATGCTGTTGATGGGTATCTGAGCTGATATAGGACACTGTGTTGTGTGCAGGTTACCAACAATGACGATGGCGGTGTGGTGGCATGAGCAAGACTGGTCACAGTTGTGAGATGCTGTGGCCAATGCGGGCCCTGAGGTGCGAGCGACTTTAGCAACCTGTGGGTTTCTAAAGTTCTTTGAGTGCCTGTTGATACGGGCACAGGAGTACTTACTACAGTTCCTGCTCTAGATGTGGAGTCTGGAGCTGCACTGCTTCCTCATACGAGGAGAGTAGATCCCCTTTACTGCGGTGGAGGATGTATATTTTTTGACTGGGCTCCCCTTCCGGGGAACGCCGCTACCGACAGAGCCTGTGTTGCCGAGGGATACATCCCTGGTGACGATCGTCGAGCGATATTTCTCAGGTGAGAACTTCATGTCGAGGATTGTAGTGAGCATGAGTGNCGGGGAACGCCGCTACCGACAGAGCCTGTGTTGCCGAGTGATACATCCCTGGTGACGATCGCCGAGCGATATTTCTCAGGTGAGAACTTCATGTCGAGGATTGTAGTGAGCATGAGTGATATAGACTCCCTGGCACATCGTTGCATAGTGGCGATGATTTTTCATGTGTATGGGTCACTTGCGACCCAATGGATTAGTGGTGGCCAGCTGCTGGTGCTGGAGAGAGTTGTGGTGGGCCGTGAGCGGTTCGCCTGGGGGATGATGCTGCATGCGCGGATGATCACACAGTTGGACCATTGTTGGTCCATAGGTACAGGAGAGTTTTCATTTGGCTCGATCCTGGTAGCCTGGTTTTTGGAGAGGGTGTCGATGTTGCGCCCGAGGGTTCTGTTAGAGATGCCAAGGGCACAAGAGTTGTGCTTGAGGCGGTGGTTTTCAGTTTTGGTTCGTCACGGGGGTGGAAAAGGTGGCCATTAATTTTCACCACAGGCGGCACAGATATGGCAGTAGATGCCATAGGTCATACTTCGGTACCCCTATGCTGGGGTGGACTTCCGGGGGGACCCGGACATGGTGCTACCTCCTGGGGAGGCCTTTGACCATCGAGGTATGCTGAGTTTGTGTATGTTTTTGATTTATGTTATGTTTTAAGATGTTAGTCCATATGTATGTGCTATAGATGCTGATACGATCTGCTGTTGTTGTTTGGTGTATGTGGATATGTGGCACCTCGCGGGCACGAGGTGGAGATGCAGAGAGCGCCGATTCAGCGAGAGCTGGAGAGACTGCCATGTGGAGAGAGACGTCGATGGGATGAGGCCACGGGGCGACCAACAGAGCCCGAGAGGGCAGCGAGGAGGCGTCGGTTCGATGACCCTGGTGTGGGGCCATCACACGCTCCTTCGGCAGTGGCTGTAGTTGATTTTGATGATATACGCCGTCGTTTGGAGACGGTGTTACTGAACGTGCCTGAGGGCATGTGGATATGCATCCAGGATGAGGGGTTCTTGGAGCAGTGTATATGGGTATCGCCACCATGGCGGGGTATAGTGTGAAGAGCAGCTATGCTTGCCGTGATGATGAGTGGGTGCCTGCCGCCAGGGCAAGAGGGTCCTGTGGGTGTTCCACCACCACTGCCTGGGGCAGGTGGGGGTGGGCCACCACCTCCTCTTGAGGGAGGAGCAGGTGGGGGTGCGATAGAGGCACCCTGATGGATGTATGTTGTATACCTTTTTGATAGGCTGGTGAGCTGGTTTTTGTACCGAGGTGCTGTATGGGCCTGCGGATACATGTATTTTTTGTATGTAAACATTCAGATGGCCTGATGAGCCTTGATATATATATGAGTATACATATTTTTTGATCCTGATGTTGTCTACATTTGTTTTTGGTTGATGATTATGATGATGTCTATTCTATCGATATGCTGTGACAGGATTGTGTGGGATGTTTATGTATGTGTATCTTGATGTGATATATGCCAATCTAACACCATGTTAGCTAATTGATCTGTAGTTTGATTCAATTGTCTTGGAATATGTGTAAATGTAATGGAATCAAAATGTCGAGATAACAGTCTAACCTGCAGGTATTTGCGAAAGAGGCACGGATCGCGTACACGGTATACGTTGTTGAGCTGGAGAACGACTAGTTGAGAGTTGAGGAAGACGGTAAGGTGATGAATATGATGACGCTGGACATCGGCCAAGAGGGCAATGACAGCAGTATATTCGGCTTGGTTGTTGGTTGTTGGCCCCAAACATATGCCACTGGAATGTAGCATTTCATGTGAGGGGGTATAGAGGGCCCAAGCAGCCGAAGCGAGATTTTGTGTCCAACGGCTGGCGCCATCGGCATAGCCAATGTGGTAGGATAGTGAAGGAAGCATCTATCAATAGCACAAAGGATAGTTTAGACGAGAGGGTAGGAGAAAAAAGATTAAAAAACACTACAAAAGAAAAAATAACCTAAAGTAGAATGACTACTGCTAAGCATAAAATTTCTTGAGATATAACCCATTGACGGATTATTTGAGAGCAAGGCCTTCGGGGGAGGCCAAGATGTATGCGCATTTGGTGAGGCAATATTGGATGATGTAAGGGCCATGCCAAAGTGATTCGAACTTGCTGTGGCCAAAGGTATCGTGAGCGATATCATAGGCCAAGACGAGGTCGCCTTCGTGGAATAATCGAAGGTTGACATGGCAATCAAAGGTAGCGTTGGATCATTTTTTAGCTGCCTCGTTGTTCTGTAATTAAGATCGACGATGTTCATCCAGCGACTCCAAGTTCAGCAAGCGCTGCTCCATTGGAGCAGTGTCAGGTAATAGCTCAATTGCGGTGCGTAAGGTGGGTATTTCGCACTCGATGGGAAGAGTTGCCTCGACCCCATGGACTAAATGGAATGGCATGAAACCTATAGTGGTCTTTACTATCGTTCGATAAGCCCATAGCGCAGAAAATAACATATGATGCCAATTGGTTTTATGTTTATTAATCGTTCACTGTAACATGGTCTTGAGGACTTTGTTCACTGCCTCGACCTGTCTGTTTTAGTGAGGGTAATATGTTGAGGCAAACTCGTGAGAGAAGCCTAACCGAGATGAGAGTTCGACGAAGATCTCATTCTCGAAGTGTTTCCCATGATCAGAAACAAGTTGTAGTGGTACTCCAAAGCGGGATATGACGTGATTAAAGAAAAAACGTGTTGCGGTGTCAGCGATGTTGTTGAAAGTGGGCATAGCTTCGGCCCATTTGGTGAAGTAATCAACGGCGACAATAATGTATTTGTGACCATTGCTGGAGGGTGGATTGCAAGTCATAAAGTCGATGCCCCATTTACAAAAAGGGCCCACAGTGATGACAGGGTGAAGAAGAGTGGGGGGAGCTCGGGCTTTGTTGGCATAGAGCTTACATTGCTCACACAGTTTCACGGCATGAATGCAATCATGAAACAAAGTGGGCAAAAAATAACCAGCTCGGATGATCTTATGAGCCGTGGATATACCCAAAAGATGGCCCCCACATGCACCACTGTGGTATTCGTTTAAGACTCTGTCAGCCTCATCAATAGTTAGGCAACGACGAAGAATGGTGTCGACGCCCCACCGATATAGGATGTCTCTGATGAGGAGATAGCGGGGGGCCTGTTGGCGAATACGTCGTCGATCATCCCGTGAAAGGTGCTTACCAAACTTTTGAGTTCATAGGTAGACGAGAAGGTCACCGTACCAAGGATCATCAGAGGTAATGTAAAAGAGATGTTCGTCAGGAAAATCAGTATTGACGGGCACACTGGTGGTGTCAGAGGGGAGGGTCGTGACAAGTTCGGTGAGAACAAGGGCCTTCTTACTCTTAGGTGTTGAAAACTTGAGGTCGTATTCCTAAAGGATAACGATCCATCGAGTGAATTTTCCGTTAACTTGTCGACAGCTGAGCAAGTACTGCATAGGGTTGGAGTCTACGACGACCTTGGTGGTGTGAAGCAGAATGTAATGGCACAGTTTCTGGACTGCGAGGACAACTGNGGTGAGAACAAGGGCCTTCTTACTCTTAGGTGTTGAAAACTTGAGGTCGTATTCCTAAAGGATAACGATCCATCGAGTGAATTTGCCGTTAACTTGTCGACAGCTGAGCAAGTACTGCATAGGGTTGGAGTCTACGACGACCTTGGTGGTGTGAAGCAGAATGTAATGGCACAGTTTCTGGACTGCGAGGACAACTGCGAGAGCAAGTTTCTCTTCATGTTTGTACTCAAGGGTGGTCCTGAGAGGTTCTTACTAACGTAGTAAATGACATGTTCATGATTGTCATCTCCGAGCTGGACGAGGACGCCGCCTACTGATACAGCTGATGCTGATACGTAGAGGATGTAGTTGCGATTATATTCAGGTGCACTAATTAAAGGTGCATTTGAAAGTGCTGCTTTAAGATCGTCAAATGACTGTTGGGCATAGTCGTCCCAGTGAAAGGGGATGTCGTGATGCAGTAAGCGAAGGAAACCATGTGCGCGTATGGCGTAATCTGGGACAAAGCATCTGAGGAAGTTAGCTTTGCCTTGTAGACTCTGAAGTTGTCTTAAATTCCGAGGAGGTGGAATTTCGGTGATGGATTTGACTTTGAGGGGGTCCATGTTAATACCACTTTGTGAAACAATAAAACCGAGGAGGCGCCCTACAGTGACGCAGAACACGCACTTGAGAGGATTCAAGCGGATGTTGTACTGACGACACCATTGAATGATGATTCGTAAATCATCGAGATGCTGAGTGCATTTCTTGGAGTGCGCTGTGAGGGCGTCCAAGTAGGCGAGGATGATTTCAGCGAGATTGTGAAATATGTATGTCATAGCCCGCTGGAAGGTTGCGCCAGTGTTTTTTAAGCCGAAAGGCATGACAGGATATGCAAAAGTACCCCAAGGGGTAATGAATGCGGTTGTATACTGATCGGCTGGGTGGATTTGAATTTGGTTATAGCCAGAGAAGCCATCCATAAAGGAGAGAACCTCGTGGCCAGTGCAGTTGCCGATAATTTGATCAATGAAAGGCATTGGAAAGTTGTCTTTGGGACATGCGTTATTGAGGTCGCGAAAGTCCGTGCAGACGCGGATGGTGCCCTATTTTTTGTCGATGGGTACAGGGTTGGAAACCCATGAAGTGTAAGCAATGGGGTGAATAAACCCGACGGTATGTAATTTGTCATTTTTGGCTTTGATAGCCGCGGCTTTGGATGGGTGTAGCAGTCGTTGTTTCTGGTGAACTGGTGTGATGTCGGGCCAGGTGTCAATGCGATGCTCAACAATATATGGGTCGAGGCTAGGCATCTCCGTGTATGACCAGGCAAAAATATCTTGATATTCCTGGAAGAGGGCTTTATATGCGATGATTTCCTGAGGAGTGCAAGCGGCTCCAATGATGATTTCTTCGACGACGCCATTCTTAATGGGAATGTTGATTTTGATGGTAGGGGAAATGTTGGCCATGTTGCCTTCTTCGAATGCAACAGGGGTAGGAATGGGATTGTTGAACCAATCAATAGGCCCAGATGGGATAAAATATTTGGTTTCGACCACGTAATTGGGGTTTTGGTTAGGAGGCATGTGGGCTTCCTGTGGAGAGAAGAGGGCGCGATGATGTAGCGCATCCCAGAGAGAGTCTGGGTGGTTGAGCTCTTCGAGTATTTCCTCATCGCATAGGAAACACCAGGAATACAAGGGGTCATGAGGAGTGATCGCAGTGGTAGTGTGATTGCCCCCTGATGAAGAAGTAGGGGGAACAATGTTAGGAGATGGGGAGGGTTCACTCGACATAAACCATATATTGAAGTACTGAGGAGTACCCGTGGTGGTTGGATAAATAGTCTCTGTGGGGTTATGAACAAGAGATTTGGGAGGGTTGCGGGGTAAATCCTCAGAGACATCATTTAAGAACCATGGAGGCATTGGGAGTGCCTCAAGATCTGGAGAAATGACATGAAGATCCTCGAGTGACGAAGTAATGTCAATTATCGCCTCAGCGGGTTGGTGACACAGGGCCAATTGATGTTGCATGTATGAAAGGATCATAGGACACTGGTATGTAAAATGAGATAATGAATCACAGAGAGCGCAAGGGCATCTCATACGTTCGTTGACTGAAGTGGTGACATAGCGAATGTCAATGATATTTGTTGTAGAGGACGTNGCCAATTGATGTTGCCTGTATGAAAGGATCATAGGACACTGGTATGTAAAATGAGATAATGAATCACAGAGAGCGCAAGGGCATCTCATACGTTCGTTGACTGAAGTGGTGACATAGCGAATGTCAATGATATTTGTTGTAGAGGACGTAGGAGGGCGTGGGTTGTTCTGGAAGTTCTTGCGTACAACCGCTAATGTCTACCGAAAGCATGGCAGTGTTGGGAAATGATGAGTGTAATGGCCATACTCTGAACATATAGAACAAGCGTACTTGGTCCTCAACCCTTTACTACTGGAAGGGGTGGTGGTAGTGGCGAGACTAGAAGTAGCGATGGGTGTTGTGGGAGTTTGATTGGGGGGAATCAAATTCCTTAATTCAGGTAGTGATGGGCAATTGTTGGTTTGGTGGCCCTCTTTCTCACGTAGTGTGCAAGGTGGTGGGATGCGTGGAGGAAGTGGAGCGGTGGGCTCCTTCTTCTTTCTCCTGCCCCCAGCTGTAGCAGGGGGGTTAGTGAGTGGGGGGGGGTTGGGGTAAGGATAGGCACTGTCATGGTAAGTCCTTCCTGTGGGCGAGGGACCAACTCTGGTGGGTGTAAATACCAAACTAGGATTCCTAAAACCATATTAGGTAGTGTGAGTGTTGCGGCTACCTGAAAAGCTTCGATACCTGGTGGAGGGTAAAAGAAGGGAATTTGGGTGAGGGGTTGGGGGAATCTCTCCCAAGCGGGATTATTCCCTTGAGGGGATGTGGATTCGTGGACTGTTGAGGTCGACGAGTGCACAGGAGGCTCTATCTGGAGTGGTTCTGTGACTATTGAGACACCAGGAATGACTGAAGTCTCCTGACTAGGACGAGCATCCTCCGTGTGAGTTTTGTTAGACGAGATGATGCATACTTGATTAGGGGGAAGGAGTGGTGGTGCTCCATGGAATGTCCCTAACAAGGATGGTTCTTTAAAAATTCCAAGACCCATATTAATGAGTGGATATGCATCTTTGTTGGTGTGGATGAGGGAAAGAATGTTATCGAGATTGGTAGAGGGGTTGGGCTCATAATGTGAGACTTGGTCGATGGTCACAATCTTTCCATTGTGGGGGAACATGATTGTCCGAAATACGGAAGATGCCACTACCTTCATAGCATACATGTAGCTATGTCCAAACAAGATATTTTAATCGAGTGGGGCGTTGATAACTTTGATATCAATGAGAATGGTTTTGCCTCTGAGTTCAATGGGGACATTTTGAAAGAGCCCTTCAGGAGATGATGGTCATCCGTCATAAGATCATAATGTGATGGCGGAGGGTATGAGTTCTGGGGAACCAAGTTTCTGCCATACTGTTTTGGACATGATGCATGTTGATGCACCTTCATCGATGATACACCGATGAACGGTGATGTTCTGTATTTTTACTGGTATTTGAATAGCGACCAAGGCGGGAAGACGAGGTTCACAACTATCAAGATCAAAAGTGATGAGTCGAGTATCTGCAGGGTCGACTGCCCCCAAGGCAGAAAGTAGAGATTTCCACTGTGTTGGACAAGTCTATAGGACTTCCAAGACTGACATGGCAGTCGGGGATTGTGCTAAGTCCTCTACCAAGCTATAATTATGAGCTGCCCTAGCCTGTGGGTTGTGGACATTCCTGCGCAAGGGGATGTGAGGGATGCGTAATGGTGGCTCGGCAGAAGGGCGAGGGATCATCAATGGGGGTCTCGTCAGTGTAGGGTTTGTCTTTGGAGAGGTAGGAGTAGACTCAGCTGGATACTGATGATTCCGCATTTGCAGAAGGATTTCTTCCTCACTGGTGAGGAGAATTGTATGCTCTGCTGGATTGTTAGGGTTGTGGTATTGTCCCACCTGAGGTGGGGGATGTTGTGCGTCCTGCTGGGTGTTTATCACACCTTGATGTGGAATAAGATTTTGCATCACGGTGGGAGGGGGTTGCTGCACATACTGTTGTGGTGCCTGTTGAGGGGCAGTTTGTGCAGGGGTATGAGGAAGACTACCCGAGTCTTTCAACCATTTGAAATCAGCGATCTGGGGGAAATGGTGAGTGTAATGATCGAAATCGCCACAAAGAGCACAAGGGTGGATGGTTTTAACATTATTTCTCCCTTGGCGTTTGTTGTTATTGCCCCCTTGGGGGTTTTGGTTCCCTTGGTTCTGGTTGCCCCTAATGGGTTGGTGCTGTGGGGGTTGATTCCTGCCTTGACCAGGGTTGTTGTTATTCTTATTCCATCCTTTCTTCTTGTTATTGTTCAATGGATGAGTTGGGTTGGCTGTATTTAATTGTTCAAAATTCTGGTATTGTTGAGCAGCGGAAGGTTGAACAAAATTTACCCCCGCATGTGGATGTGGGGGAGCCATGGGTTGTGGAGGACCAGGAAAGGGGAAGTATGGATTTTGCGGTGGTACCGCTCCATAAGGCACATAGGAAGGTGTAGTGCTTTCACTAGTACTATAAGATGATGTTGAGGGAGTACCACTGCTTGTGGGAATAGGTGGATGTATGGGAGGTGTCGGTGGTGGTCCACTGATGGGTGGAGGTATAGCAGCAAGGTATGGCTGTTGATAAGGGGTTGGGGGTAATAAGGAGTGCCCCCATATACCGGCGGGTATTGAGGTGTTCCATACATCGGTGGTGGCTGGGGTTGTGGACCATGGTGTGTGGTGGCACCTATTAGTCCATCTGTTGAATGAGACATCCCAAGTTTGTCTTGACCAAATGGCATAGGTTTTGGAAGATCAAGAAGTACCGTGTATAAGTACCCTGACTGTGCATAGATGAGGTCATACTGCTGGGCCTTACTGATGGCTTCCTCTTCAGATTGAGGGAAGTTGGAAGTGACATCCTTTCCAAGGAGAGCGACAAGTGATCTAAGAAACCGGTCGAGACATTATTGCTTGGTGGTTTCTGCTTTACACAAACTACGTCGCCTACGCCACTCATGAATGTGGTGAGTGATGTGGGTGCCTGAGGTCTATTTGAAGTTAGACAGTAGTTCTAGACCATTGTCATGGCGAATGGGTAATTGGAAAAAGGTCAAGAAGGCTTTGGCTAATGATTCAAAGGTCGTATGGGACCCGAATTTTTCTTCGACATACCATTTGGCTAATGGACCAGTAAGTGTACGTTGAAATAATCGCAGTCTGACGGAATCGTCCATGATGCTATTGGAAGAACACCATAGATGAAAGGTCATGACATGGTTGGCGGGGTCATCCCCTACCTTTCCTTCAAACTTTGGTATGTCTGAAGGAAGTTTGGTTGGCATTGCAGGTCATGTAGCGTCATGCAATATAGGATCATTCGTGAGTTTGGTGAGATCTGGTATGTTGAGAGAGGCCAAGTATGGCATCTGTAGTGGGGTGGGAGGATTAGTTCCAGCCATAGTGTGTTGTGAACTTGACCTTTGATGGGGACTAGGTGGGTTGGTGCTCCTTCCTTGATAGGAAGAGGGTCCCCTGCTTCCATGTAAAGGAGAGCGAGTGAATGGATGACGTTGGGAAGTTGACCCAAGTAATGTAGAACCAAGCAAAGTTGATCCTAAGATAGTAGCACTCACAAGAGTGTGTGAAGGAGGTACCGATGAGATGATACGACCAGATACTCCCCCTAAGATAGGAGGGAGGTTGAGTAAGCGTCGTGAACGATGGGGGTTCTGTGGTTCCCCTATGATGTCAGACTAGTTGTGTGAATGTGTGCAGCAAGTGGTGAGAGAAATATAGAAACAAAAATCCTTTTTCATTGAATGTTTACAGAATATATATATCCAAATCAAACTGTAATCAGATGTGCATCATACATAAAATGAGAAAGAAGCATATATATGGGTAAGTGGGTTTTATCCGTGTTGGGGAATCAAAAGAAAGCAAATGCTCATGTCCTAGAAGATGTAACGTCCTTCCTCTCAAATAGCACTGGACCTTCCAATAGTACTCAACAGTGGGGTCTAAAGTCACTGGAAGAGAAACTAGTGAAGGATGAAACAATTGGTTATAATGAGGGGTAAAGGGGGCATATCCTGAAAGAGCTGGCGATACTTCCCAATAGCCACACAAAATCCAATCAAGGTGCAATTGCAGCCCATAATTGCCACCTGGGTAGATGTCCTAAAGTTGGTCACTAGGTACCTCGGTCAAAGTGCGGCATTTAGATTTTCGGCCTAAGAAATGGGTCACGGGCTAGATCCCGTCCAAGAGGTGGGGTGCCTCAAGGGGGTACACACAGAACAACCGGACCTCGGCCTTCGACCCTTCACGGGTATCTCCCTGCCTTATGGTGATTGGAACACTTGACTTGGAGGATTTTGAAGTTCCCTATTTGAGAACCTCTATGTTTGATCAATGTGAGAACCAAATAACGGGGAGTTATTTGGATGCCTATCCCCGAAATCTTACCTAGACTGAAAAATTCTTTTGGCACCTCCTGTGGAGGAAAGCTTAGTGAGTTTTTAGAAAGTTTTAGATGAAGTTGTGTTGTGAGGCTGGGGGTGAAAACCAACCTCGTTTGATTAAAAGTGGGAGAGGATAGTCCTGTCAAGAAAAGATGGGGTTTTTTCGGAATCCCTTTGGGGGAAACATACTTAGACCTCCACATTTCGAGAAGAATATATGTGAGTGAGAAGTGACTTTTGTGTGTGAGTGAAAGTGCACCAAGTTTTCGTTAATTACATGTCACTTTGTTGCATGTGGACTTTGCTTGGTCCTTACAAGAGTTTGATTACCTAATTTAGCTAGATGTCATTGGTAGAACCTTGCGTAATTTTAAAAGCCCTAGGAAACTAGCATGTGGACATGTGGGTCCGTTACTATCCTTTAACTCCCTATGTGTGAGTTAATCTAGAAAAAGCATGAAACTATCCTAGATTGAACATGTGGGCATGTGTGTGCCCGTTACAAACCTTTAAACTCTCCTAGTTTTTTGATCTAAGAAAGAAGAAATTCAAACACTATCCTAGCTTTGTGACATGTAGGCATGTATGGGCCCGTTACAAGAATGTGTTTGAAAAAATGAAGCTAAGAGGGGTCCCAAAAGGGCCGTTGTCCTCTCCTAAAAGTTTTGAAATTTTGTTAAGGGAGATGAGATTGTTTTCACAATCTCTTTCTGATTCTCAAGATCGCTTGATTGCACGAGAGAAGAGCATACTCAAGGATTTCTACTCCAACTTCGAGTCCCAAATGTGAATTAGATGTGATTAAAATTGATGTTCTCCGTAGATTGTAAATCAAAGCAAGCCATCCACGTGGCAAAAAGCAAATAAGGGAAATTGATTTTGATCCACCTAAGTGCCTATGTTTTTTTGACTATCCCCTTTATAAGTTGAGGGGTCTAAGTGGTGCAGTATTTAGAGCATGCATAACATCATTCTTAAGAAGGAAAATGACTTTCCCCACATCCCAATATCTTACAATGTGAAATTTAGTTCAGATGCGCGACCTCTAGTGTAGACAGAGTTGCATAAAGTGCAGGCACGCAAGTAGAGTTAAAACAGAAAGCGCATGTGCACAGAGAAGGGCCGTTATGAAAGCGCATGCGCGCACGATGCGCTTCTGTGGGGTGGAATACCTGTGCACCTGTGACAAACGATCGAGAAATAAAATCCAGATGGATTTATCTCAATTCTCATGTGAATTGACTGGTTAGCAGGTCGACAGAGGCTGGTTTGTGTACCTACAAGTTAATAAAACCAAAAGGAAAGAAAAATAAACCCAAATGAGGGAGAAATTGATACCTTCTCCCTACTATGGTCGCCAATCTGTTTGCACCCTTTTCGTTGACTTGGTGAGAAAATCGAGGGTGCTTACATGCCCAATTGGGTCTTGCTGAGCATGACAGCTGTGGAAGAAACAATTAGAGAAAACAAAACAAAACTATAAGCAAGAATTAAATTAAAACAAACTAAAACTATTAGCATATGGATAAAGAAATAACAAACACAAAAAGACCAATATCACCAATTTTTTTGAGCTGGTCTATTGATGAAATCAAAGCACAATGAAGAAAGAGAACTATGGTTCCTTCTTCCTCCAAAGGAAGGCTCTTGGGCCCTCACAAACTTGCTCTTCTTACAACAAGAAAAATGGAAATGATAGTGAAAGAACTCCTAGCACATCCACTCAATGGAGAGGTGAATGGCTCTATGAAATGGTGCCAATGTGTTATTGTCAAGGAGTGAGTCCTTAAAACAATCTTAGCAGCATAACAATACATGAAATTCCTTGGGAAAATGATGTTTCTTCATGGCTTTTTATAGCATTACATTGGGTGATTATGTAACTCTTTCAAAGTGTGAAACGGGGATCTTTAGGGCTTCATTAGGTCTTTGACCAGCCTACCATGCAAATTCAGCTTAGATTTGATGGTCAAATCAGGTTGGGAATTGGTCCATAAGTGGTTGAGAGGCCAACCAATTCAATAAACGTGCCGTTTAGCAGGTGCGCAGGTTTTTGCACTAACAGGTGCGCATCGTGCGCGTATGCGCGCAGGGTACATTCTTGTTCCACGCATGTGCGCGTGCACCAAACTTCTGTAAAGCGCCCTTCAATTTTTGGTTACTTTGTATAGTTTTTGACCCTTCTGGAATGCTGTGAAATTAATTCAGTGCCATGAATGACTTCATTAATGTTTGATGATGCTGAGTTCTTGTCGCCATGTGCAGACGAAATTTCAGTGATAACATCTATAATTGTGATGATTTATTTTTGTTAGGGCACACGTGTAAGGAACAAAATCTTTTTATGGCCATTTCCAAAGATGTTCCTGAAGAAGATGTGCTAGTTCCAATTGTTGAAGAGTCATCCCTTCTCGATGCTACCCTGGAGCTTTCTGACCCACCTGAAGTTGAACCACTAATTTCTCTGCATGCTCTCAGTGGTTTCTTTACTCCCCAAACCCTCAAGCTCATTGGCTATATTAAGAATAGGAAGGTCATCATCCTAGTTGACAGTGGTAGAACCCACAATTTTATCCATTGTCGCATTGTGAAGGAAACCAATTGCGATATCCATGTTGTCAACAAGTTTCAAATCATGATAGCCAATGGTGGGTCCATGAAATGTGGTGGGCGTTGTGAAAATGTACATCTTTAGGTTGGAAATTACCACCTGGAATGTCATATGTTTTCCATCAAAATCGGTGGGTGTGACATTGAGATAATTTCTTAATGGTTACGGACTTTGGGTCCCATTATTATGGATTTTAAGGAATTAACCATGCAATTCCAACATGAGGGACAAATGTCTCACTTCCAAGGTCTCACAGCTGGTTCTCCTAAGATCATCAGTTCACATCGCATGGAAAAAATCCTTAATAAAGGCCATTTTTTAATTATTTCTCAACTCCGTTCTATTCATGTGGTTGAGACACCCTTTGTGCATCTTGAACTCGAAGCTATTCTCTCCAAACACCAAGATGTTTTTCCACTCCTAAGGGACTTCCTCCTTCTCTTGGTGTTCATGACCATTCCAGACACCTTGTTCCTCGATGTCTCCCTCCCAATGTTCACCCTTATTGTCATTCCTTTTCCTAAAATAATGATTTTATCGATTACTTAATTAGTTTTATGAAGATTATTCGCTCTCTTTCCCTTCCATTATTTCACTTTTCGCTAATTACAACCCCATCGCCTTACCACATTCATTTTTCACTCCCTGTTCTAAAATTTAATTACAGTCAAGAAGAATTCTCTATTGAAGCAGTTTGAAATCACAGTTTCTTGGTTGGATCATAATGATATTTTCTTTGGCTTGCATTATAGTTGATTGTTTGTTTCCTTTGAGCAGTAACCATTTTTCTTTTCCCCTGCATTTTATCATTTTTCACTCAATACAAACCCCTCGCATATCCAAGAACCTTTCTTCACCCACTGCCCATCGACAATGGTTAAACATTTTGTATGGATTGGATTCCATGAGTGTGATATGTTGCTGAGCCAAAATCTATTTCATATTTTTAAGGAGTTGTCATGTATGGTTGTTAAAGGGACTATTTTATAATCAATTATGCATAGAGGAATGATCTCTTCAAGAAAAAGGTTGAAAACTGAGGTCCATCATGCCCCTAACGGAGGGAAAACCTCTACTTCCCCTTCCTCACCTTCAAATGATTATGATAAATCTATTTCCTCCAACATGCATTTTAAGGATTATCTCTCTCCTACGATCAATGAGATTAAGCCTAAAGGCTCCACACAACCTAAGAAAAATTCAGAAATATTAAAGGGTGATAGCAACAACAAGGGAATCATGGCCTCACAGAGTGGAAAATATGATTTTTGAGTTTTATTTTATTTATTGTTGATGACAATTGACTTAAAAAGTTTTGGACAACATGTTTTCTCTCGATATATGAGTAATATATTTTTTGAAAATAACTTCAAATATCAATCAGATAAATGGTCAAATGTGAAGGTGATGATGGGAGTCACAAGGAGAGGTGTTTTTCTTAATTAACTAGTTATGTTATTATTGTTAAGATCTAAGGGGATTCACAAATGGTCCCACCTACTAGTTATTATTTATTTAAAACCCTTATTATGATTTATTACTTTTCCCACCTAACTAAAAAGTTGGTTTAGATTTTAGTTAACTTAACTAAGGAGGTAGTTAAACTACTTCAACCAATTCTAATTTGCTTACGGGCAAAAGAAAGGGAGGAACAAGAGGAGGATAGAAGGAGAAGAATACTAAGGTTTTCTCTTTGATTTTATGTTGAGATGGTTCAATTTTCATTCATTCCTTAATTTATCACAAGCCTAATTCTTTTTTATGATAGCAAGGTCTTATTGTAGATAGCAAGATTCAGGGTTGAATTACATCATTTAGACACTTGTTTTTCAGAGGTGTTGATCTATCTTTGATAGTCTATATAGAATTGTTTGTTTGTGAATTAGTTTTTATGATCGACAAAGGCTATTGTGTAGAGTCGAGTGGGAAGCAATCTCTGGCAAGATGATCTAGTTTTTAGAGTTCAGTTTTGATTTTCTGTAAGAGGTCCTTTTGTATGTTCCATCAGGGATGTCTAAGTTTGAATTTGGTCCAAAATTTCTTCACGAAATTTTGTAAAGAGAATGACTCTTTGGTGAATTGGAATGAAATAAAGGATTGTTTTATGTCTCATATTACTTGATTATCATCTTGGTGTCTTTGCTTTTGTCTTTACATTTATTTCAAGAACTATTATATTTAGAAAATCATATAAATAATGAATTCTCCAGCAAGATTTTATTTAAAAAAAGACTATCCTAAGCACTTGTAATCAATACCTTTGAGTTAGGATATTAATTTTGATGCCTATAAACATAAGGTGACATTCCCGTCTATTTTTCTTTATCTAAGAAGACTCTAAAAATGCTTGAGTAAGATCATTTCATATATTTTCCTGAACACACTGCAACGTCAACACCTTCTATCCACCAAAAACATTTTGTCAAAGGGAAAGAAGATATTTTTTCTTCACCTACAATGGTGCCTACACAATTACCCATCAATCCTAGAGACAACAGATTAGTGGAACATATTCACCCACTAGGAATTGATTTGTGACAGTCTTCCACAGACCAGGCAACACAACTTCTCCAACAAAGCATGCAACTCACCAAGGTTCAGATTCAGAACATGATTTCCCCTCTTCCCTAGGAACTCAATACAATGGAGACCATTGCTTATTAAGGGAGGAGGATTGATCCAGGTGGATATAGGTGGCCACCCACCTCTTGCAACTAGCTCCTTTTGCCAGTTTTTAATTCAACACATTCTTCTGTACTTCTTTGTAATTGTGGGTTCTACACTTTTGGGGATGTATGGAGCCCTACACATCTTAAAGGTGAATTGATCCACTTGGACCCACACCATTGTTTCTTTCAGTTTTTTGGTTTCCTTAAGTGTAGCACAATTTACTATTTTTAGGAGTTTTTCAGGTCGTGAACTTCCGGAGCCGTTTTGAGGCCCCAAACGACATTTTTTGGGCATGAATGCTCTGGTGAATATGATTCCATTCCAAACTCAATATTCACTGTCAAAAGTGTAGTCTTCGGATAGATATTTCTAACAATGTATCATGTGTGTCAAATGAAGATAGTATGCCAAAGTTACGACCCTGGGAAATTGATGTACCAATTCACCCCAATGGGGCCCATATTCTGGTGTTTCATCTCATAGGGTTAGGTTTTTGGATGTTTAGGGTTTTCCATTATTTCTCAATAATATATATGCCTTCGAGCCTCATTGTAATAGAGATTTCATAGACCAGTAGCCACCACATATCTTCTCAGAGATAAGCTACCAGCGCCTGAGTTATTTTATTTCCATTGTCTGTAAGCATATTTCAGTCATTTGTTGTTAATGAAATGAAATTTTACTTCCATTGCATATATACTTTTATGTGTATTTATGTATCTCATTGTGTTCCTGCATAAATCTGAATAAGTGGTATCAGAGTAGTGTTCTCTTTCTCAATCCATCTTTGCATATTCCCAATGAGATTAGGGTATAAGGAGTTAGGGCTTGACCTGGTTGAACCATTGCAAGATCAGCCTCACAAACCCCAACGACCGCCCATGGGGGACGAAAATAAATATGATGGAGCAGGAGATCCTATCAAATTATTGCTCGAGGAGGCCCTCGAGAAACAAAGGAACGCAATGATGGACAACTTTTCCAAGATCCTTCAATAGCTGCCCATTGGCAACACATCTACATCCAACAACCACTCTGCAGGTTCCACTCCTTTTAAAGTACAAGTAAACTTAGACATTCCCATATTTGAGGGACAAATAGATGCAAATAGTGTTGATAGATGGTTGAATCTGCTAGAAGGATATTTCTCAATTCATGACTTTTCCGACCAAGAAAGGATTATTTTTGCACTCCTTAAAGTCACCCTCCATGTCAAGGACTGGTGGGAAACCTACTGGGAGAAATAGAGCGAGGGGTAACCCTCTCTGTTGTCGATCCTACCCAATTAAAATTATTTTCAAGATGCCATCAAGGAACAATGTTATCTCGTGGGGAGCTATGAGGACAAATACATATAATGGACTACGTTGCGGCAACAAAGAGACCAAGATGTGCATGAGCTGATGAATCTGTTCCATACCCTATGCACGAAGCTGGCTATCAAAGATTCGGAGAAACATTTGGTGTTAAATTAATGTATTTATCTTCATAGATACATTCGGGAGGAAATGGAGTTCCTCAACATCTCCTCGCTTGGTGCAACATACCGGTATGCTGCCAAGATTGAGAAGAAGTTCAAATAGAAAAAGCAAGACTTTGGGTCTGTGACTCAGAAGAAAGGGAAAGGTACCCCCAAACCGTTGAAGAAAGGACTAAGGAAAGGTGGGGAGACCCAGGACAACCCACCAAAGCTGTAAGTAAAGAACAACATAAAAAATACAAAAAAACACACAGGGAAGTGGTGTGAGTTCCATAAGAGCTCCACTCACAACACAAGTGAGTGTTGGACCAAGAAGTCAGTGGTAGCTGAATTGAAGGCTTCAAAATCAGATGCAAGCTCTGACTTTGAATCAGAACCCGACAAGGGGAATGATAGGGGGAATCATATTATCGATGCGGAGCCCAATGCCACCATTGCCACCACAAAGATCTAGAAGAGGGAACCAGAAGATCCAGAGAAGGTGGAACACCTCTTCCATTCCTAGATGTGGGTAAAGGGTTAGCCATTGCAGTTCATTATCGACAGTGAGAGCCAGAAGAACCTCGTATCAGTAGAGGCTGTGAAATGACTGGGCTTGTCGACCACAATGCACCCACAACCATACGCCATCGTGTGGCTGCACCAAGGATGGAACCTCTGCGTAAGCCAACAATGTCTCCTTCCCTACATCATCAAGCCCTTCATATATGAGGTATTATGTGGCATTGCTCCTCTTGATGTTTCTGATGTATTTTTAGGCCAACCATACTTGTGGAAGCGACATGATGTGTATGAGTCCAGGCCTCGTGTTGTTATTATTACTTTGGGAAATAAGATGTACAGGATACCAGAAATAGCACTGCCTACAACCATATCTTTGGTTACTGCAAAAAAATGCAGTAAGCGCATTGCCAAAAACAGGAAATTTGTTTTCCTAATGATCCGCCCTTAGGGAAAGAAGAAGACTGCGACCATGACCTCCAAACAGGGCTTCTCTGCATGACAACAACATATGGATAAGGTTGTGGAGGAGTATGAGGACATCTTCACCTCCCCCGCAGAGGTGCCTCTACACTATCAGTTCAAGCACACCATCGATCTGACCCCAGGTGCATCATTTCCCAATGGACTGATCTATCGACGCTCTGTTGTGGAGAATGAAGAAATCAAGAGGTAGATTGAGGAGCTATTGCAGAAAGGTCACATCTGATCAAGTTCATCACCCTATGAGAGCCCGATCATGATGGTGCAGAAGAAAGATGGGAATTAGAGACTCTGCATTGACTATCAGGCACTAAAGAAAATCACTGTCTGGAATAGGTACCCGATCCCATAGATTGATGACCCTGTGGACCATCTCAAGGGGGCAAAATATTTCAGCAAGATTGACTTGAAATCTAGGTATCACCAGGTACCAATCAAACCCTCTGATGTGTGGAAGACTACCTTCAAATCCAAGGAGATCCTTTTTGAATGGTTGGTCATGCCTTTCGGGTTGACGAATGCCCCTGCAACCTTCATGAGACTAATGGACAACATCTTGCGACCATTCACCAACTCATTTGTAGTGGTGTACTTGGATGAAATTTTGATCTTCATCTAGACTTGGTAAGATCACCTCCACCACATCTGACAAGTTCTCCAAACATTGCGGCAACACAAGTTGTGTGCCAATTTGGAGAAGTGGACTTTTGGCATGACCCAGGTTTAGTATCTGGGATACATTATTGATGAGTGGGGGGTGCATGTGGATCTAGCCAAGATCCAAGTCATTCGGGATTGGCCAGCCCCAACAACCCTAACATAGCTCTGCATCTTTTTGGGCCTTTCCAATTTCTACTGCAGGTTTGTGTTGGGATTCTCTCATATCACTTGGCCCTTGAGTCAAGTCACCAAGGGAGGAGCGAAAGAAAAAATCTTTTGGTTTGAATCTCAATAGAAGGTGTTCGATGATTTGAATCATCGTCTCTGCTCTGCACCAGTGCTCACATTACCAGACTTGCAACAACCTTTTGATATTGAGATAGATGCCTCCAACTATTCTATTGGGGAAGTCCTTACTCAGCAGGGGCACCCAGTGGCATATCACAGTGAGATACTTTCCGAAACAGTCTGAAAGTATCCCACTTATGACAAGGATATGTATTCCATTGTTAAGGCTTGTCGAAAATGGAAGAATTACATTTTTGGAAAGGAAACGATCATCCTCACAGAACACCGACCCTTGCAGTACATACAGACACAAGGTAAGTTACATAACGATCTCCATTAGAAGTGGTCCACATACCTATAACATTTTCATTTGAACATTAAGTAAAGAAAAGGAAGCACTAATAATGTTTCAGACTGCCTCAGTCGACCCCCTATCATGGCGCTAACCACAGTGCTCAACTCTTATGGGCACAAGACTTCTGATTGTCCGCTTCTCTACAAAAGTGATCTAGAATTCAGCCGCACATACAATACGCTCTTGGAGGGTAAGCAAGTTCCCAATTTTCACCTCCAAGATGCCCTGCTATGTCACCTGGTACATCTTTGTGTTCCTTTAAGAGAGAATGCCAAGATGATTTGGGAAGCACACTACAGTAAGGTCATTGGGCATTTCGGGGTTGAGAAAGCCATGGAAGTACTGCAAAAGTATTTCTATTGGTTGAACCTTGGATAGGATTTCATGAAGTACATCAAGTCCTGCACTTCTTGTGCCATTACCAAACCGACCATCAAGAAGAAAGGCCTCTATACTCCGCTTCCCACCCCTAGTCGACCTTGGGAATCCATCTCCATGGATTACATGTTGGGCCTTCCTTCTACTATGAATGGCAATGACTATGTTTTTTTGGTTGTCAACAGATTCTCTAAGATGTCCATTATGATGGCCTACAAGAAGAATATCATAGCAGAATCCACTGCTAAACTATTCTTTGAGTGAGTGTGGGTACACTTTGGGATCCCATAGTCTATCATCTCAGATCGAGACAGCAGGTTCCTCAGTAGATTTTGGTCCAACGTCTGGTCGATGCTGGACACCAAGCTCACCAAGTCCACATCTTTCCATCTGCAAACTGATGGCCAGACATAGGTCATCAACCAGATGATTGTACACATTCTGTGCATGTACAACTCAAAGAATCCACGCACATGGGATGAGATCCTCCCCTATGTACAACACAACTACAACCGGGCTCTCCATATCTCAACCATCCACAACCCCTTTCAAGTGGGCTTGGGATTCTAGCCACTATGTCCCATTAACGTAGCCATGCCATTTTTGGCTATTCAGGCAAATTCAGCCCATGTCCAGTCTGAGGTTGACAAGGAAAGAAAATCCATTGAGCGCATTCAACACATCCACCAATAGCTTCATGACATCTTGGACAAAGCCAATGATAAGTACAAGTAGTGACATGATCAACATTGGGTGCCACACAAATTCCAGGTGGGCAACAAAGTGTGGCTATATTTGCAAAAGGATCGCCTCGCTGGACCCTACCACAGTATTCGCCCGCTCCGATATGGGCCATACACCATCACCAAGGATGTAGGGTATAATTCCTTTCAGCTCAGTATTCCACCATTCCTTGGTTTGCACCCAGTGTTCAATGTTGACCACCTTCGACCCTACTTTCCACCTCTACTGCACACATCTGAGATGGAAGAAAAACTCACACCAACAGAGTTAAATAGAGATTGCATGGAAAAAGACAGAACTGATCGGATTATGGAGACACAGGTCAAGAACACCCGCCAGCATGGGATCCAACTATATCAAGTTGTCAGAGCAGGCCAATTCCTTCACCAGGGCAAGTGGCTCACCAGGGACCAAGTTCAACAAAAGTTTCCTCATCTCATGGAGGAACTCAATGCAATGGGGACCATTGCTTCCTAAGGGGGGAGGAATAATCCAGGTGAATATTAGTAGCCACTCACCTATTCCACTTGGACCCACACCATTGTTTCTTTCAGATTTTCATTTTCCTTAATTGTAGCACAATTTACTATTTTTAGTAGTTTTTCAGGTCTTTAACTTCCAGATCCGTTTTGAGGCCCTAAACGATGTTTTTTGGGCATGAATGCTTTGGAAAATATGAATCTGTTCCAGATTTGATATTCACTATCAGTAGTGTAGTCCTCAGATAGATATTTCTAACGATGTATCATGTGCGTCAAATGGAGATAGTATGCCAAAGTTACGACCCCAGGAAATTGATTTACCAATTTACCCCAATGTGGCCCATATTCTGGCGTTTCATCTCCTAGGGTTAGGTTTTTGGATGTTTAGGGTTTTCCATTGTTTCTCAATAATATATAGGCCTCAATCTTCATTGTAACAGAGAGCTTATAGGCCAGTAGATACCACATATCTTCTCAGAGATAAGCTACCAGCGCCCGAGCTATTTTATTTCCATTCTTTCTGTAAGCATATTTCGTTCATTTGTTGTTAATGAAATGAAGTTTTACTTCCTCTACATATATGCGTTTACGTGTATTTATGTATCTCATTTCGTTCCTGCATAAATCTAGATCATGAATACTAGTGGATTCCCACCTAATACAACTAGCTTATTTTGTATGTTTTCATGTCAGCACATCTTGATGTAGTTCGAGGGCTATTTTCGGGCCCTAAATAGTGTTATTTTGGCTCGTCATAGTCGAACTATAGATAGAGTCATATTTTGATGGTACAATGCCTAGTTCTGAAAGATACCTTTCCAATGGGCTATCACTTGGCTAAAACAAAGATCTAATGCAAACGTTACGACCCCGAGAATTTAATGTAATAACTTAGCCAAACGGGGCCCGCATGACTTTTGGTGTTTCATCTCCTAGGGTAGGTTTTTGAATGTCTAGGGATTTTGAATTCTTGTTTAACATAGAAAGGCCTTCAAAGCCTCATTTTAATTATCTACATGTGAATGAGGGTAGTCGTCACATCTCTTCTCAGAGATACAACTGCCACCATTCTAGCGATTCCTGCACTCTGTATTTTTACAATATATTTACAATTCTTTCATTAATAGAAATCAAGTATTATTGTATTTCTCAGTTTTTCAAAATTTTCATGAGTAGTTCATTGTAATTTCTCGTCTTTCGTTTCATTTTGAACATAATCCAGATCAAATTCGTAATTGTAATCTTTGTCAAATTTCAATCCCTATTGTCATGACCCCATAGGATGACTCATGA
Organism: Picea mariana; assembly: GCA_032191745.1. Lineage (NCBI taxonomy): Eukaryota > Viridiplantae > Streptophyta > Pinopsida > Pinales > Pinaceae > Picea > Picea mariana. Next base: position 252,731 of record JASDQU010102578.1, read on the forward strand.
GATATTGTGATCACCTCATGAAGGTGCGAGACATCATGATCATTCTCTCTTGGTTTCTTGGTACTCCAAGAATACTTCAATTGGACTACACCTCCTCATCTAGAGCATATCCATACTTTGTTCTACACTATCAGTGAGTCACACTCCTACTCTAGTGCAAATATTTCTTACTTAGACAACTGTTCAAATAGTTTAAAACTTAGTATTATTTAAGCATGCATCCATGAACATGAAAATGAAAAAGAACAACTGCAGAACAAAATAAATACAAACACATATATAGTGCAGGAGGAACAAACTGTTCCTAACACCTATCTAGGTATTTTTTATTGTGAAGAAGTTACAACATGAGCACTACTAGCTCAGTTTACATCATTTTAGAGTGGAATGACTCATCTCATCTCACCAAGACACTCAAGAAAACAATTGTCCCACCATTAATTTCTACCAAAGTGATCTCCGCAACCACCTACGATGCACCTCAGATGTTCCCACAATTGCAAAGTTGTTGCCATTTAATTTTCGTAGACTTTCACCACTGTGACAAAGATTTCGGTTCTCCCCACACATTCCTCCAATAGACCTGCATTTCCAAACTTCCCCAAAACCTCCAGAAACATCCAACTCTTGGATACCTATCTTCCATCTTGGAAACTCTGCCTCAGTTCATTACTGCAAAAAATACAAGTGGTACCCCTTCGAGTGGTAGCGCATCAGACAACACCTATATACAGATTGACCTAGATCTATTGAATCCCTCCATATATAAACCAATTGGATGTGTGACTTCTATAGATCCACCAATAACAACACTCAAAATGATAATATCTAGTACCTAGGTAGTCGCATAGTACGAATAAGGGCAGGATCTAACCTCCTTAGTTTGTTCCTTGAGATATTGGGCCGAGTACTATCATTGGACCCTTACCTATATCAGTGATCTATAACACAAGGAAAAACCTTGTCTGTAGAACTCTTGAATACCCTAACCGTGGGAATAGAAAAAATAACAAAACACACAATATCTATTGTCACACAATTGTGTCTCTTGCATTCGGGTTGCAAAATTAATAGACATTTTGTCCTGCTAATCATTTGGGAATTTCATCACTATAGTATTCTTCAGATTGGAGTATAACTCCATAGGAGTGAAAAAAAAAAAGGCTGGATCCTATTGGAACCATTATTTGATACCTATCCTGTTGGATTCCTCTTTTCTCCCTGATCGCAGTCATACCTTTCATTTTTAACATTTTTTCCCAGTGGACCTAAGCCCCTCTCAACTTCCCCATTTTTCCACCTATTCCATTATGTTTCTCTTATTTCCCTGATCTTCATGGTACCTATCACTTATAATTACTTTTTGTGGTTCCATGCAACCATTTTTCCTTACCTACACTTCACCTCTCCAAATGACCACCACTCGAAACCAAGAACTGCAAGATTCCATCAATCAAACAACCTATGAAATTTCCTCTACCAATTCCCGCCTTCAACAATTATAAACCCACATCGAGCACAAATTTGACAGCATGGATGCCAAATTTCTGAACCAATTTAACATCCTCCAGTCTATTGTCATCCAATTATTGAACCACTCTTCAGGTCATTCCTCCTTGGACCAATCCGATGTTGTTGAATCCTCTCATTCTCTTCATATTCAATCCAACTCGTTTCAGTGTGATCCCTGTCTTCCCCATGTTGAGGTCAATAAATTTGATGGCTCTGATCCTATGGGTTGGGTAACTCAAATGGAGCATTATTTTTCTCTGCATGCTATTACTTATGAATTGGCCAAACATTGTTATGTTGTCGTCTATCTATATCCTGAGCGATGGCAATTGTATCAATGGCATAAAAATCCATGTCAAGGGTATCTTTCCTAGACCCATTTTTCTATTGATCTCTATGATCACTTTTACACTGATACCCACTTTCTCAGTCGTTTGACCAAGTTAAAACAATCAAGAATAGTGGAAGAATTTATATCTGGTTTTGAGCATTTTTCCTTTCAAACAAAAGGATTTCTATATGCTTTCTTCTCTGAATATTTTATCAGTGGCCTAAAGGATTAAATATGATCTTAGTTTCTCATATCCTGCCCTCATACTTCGTTGGAAGCTACTAAACATGCTAAAGAATCCCAACAAGTTTTTTTTTCCTAGAACAAAAAACCTTCTTTTTTTTCTCACCCTCGCCCCACTAATTCTAAACCCCCTTGTCACCCCCCTCAAGGTATAGAAATTAACGAGGGATGAAATGATTTAACACTAATTGAAGGTTCTTTTCTATAATTGTGATGAAAAATATTTTTTAGGGCACAAGTGTAAGGAACAAAATCTTTTTATGGCCATTTCCGAAGATGTTCCTGAAGAAGATGTGTCAGTTCCAATTGTTGAAGAGTTGTCCCTTCTCGATGCTACCCTGGAGCTTTCTGACCCACCTGAAGTTGAACAACTAATTTCTCTGCATGCTCTCAGTGGTTTCTATGCTCCCCAAACCCTCAAGCTCATTGGCTATATTAAGAATAGGAAGGTCATCATCCTGGTTGAAAGTGGTAGAACCCACAATTTTATCCATTGTCGCATTGTGCAGGAAACCAATTGCTATATCCATGTTGTCAATAAATTTCAAATCATGATAGCCAATGGTGGGTCCATGAAATGTGGTGGGCGTTGTGAAAATGTACATCTTCAGGTTGGAAATTACCACCTGGAATCTCATATGTTTTATATTTTCCATCAAAAGGGGTGGGTGTGACATTGAGATAGTTTCTTAATGGTTATGCACTTTGGGTCCCATTATTATGGATGGATAAGGAATTAACCATGCAATTCCAACATGAGGGACAAATGTATCACTTCCAAGGTCTCATAGTTGGTTCTCCTAAAATCATCAATTCGCATCACATGGAAAAAATCCTCAATAAAGGCCACTTTTTAATTATTTCTCAACCCCATTCTATTCACGTGGTTGAGACACCCTCTGTTCATCTTGAACTCTAAGTTATTCTCTCCAAACACTAAGATGTTTTTCCACTATTAAGGGACTTCCTCCTTCTTGTGGTGTTCATGACCATTCCAGACACCTTGTTCCTCGATGTCTTCCTCCCAATGTTCACCCTTATTGTCATTCCTTTTCCCAAAAGAATGAAATTGAGAAAATCATGCAGGAATTGCTCCAAGTAGGTGTTATTTACCCCATTACCAGCCCTTATTATTCTCTTGTGGTCATGGTACTTAAGAAAGAAGGTACATGACACTTTTGTCCTGACTTTCGTGCCCTCAATAAACTAACTGTCAAGGACAAGTTTCCCATTCTTGTCTTGATGATCTCTTGGATGAGTTGAGTGGTGCTTAGTATTTCACCAAACTTGATCTACATTTAGGTTATCACCAGATTCATATGCAATACCTTGACATCCCCAAGACTTATTTTTGAAATCATGAGGGTCACTATGAGTTCCTATTCATGCCATTTGGCCTATGTAATGCCCACTCCACCTTCCAAATCATCATGAATCATGTCTTTCACCCTTTTATCCATCATTTTGTCTTAATTTTCTTTGATGATATTCTCATCTACAATAAATCTTGGCAATAACATCTTGCCCATATGGATTAATTTACTCATCTACTCTCTTAGCATCAAATTTCCTCAAACACTCTAAATGTGCCTTTGGCACCTCAGAAGTTGAGTACTTAGGTCATATTGTTGGCAAGGCTGGTGTCTGGGTGGATCCTAAGAATATTGAAGCCATGCAAGATTAGCCTCACCCCAAGACAATCAAAATGTTGTGTGGTTTTCTGGGTTTAATATGATATTATCATAAATTTGTTAAGAATTATGGAAATATCGTTGCGCCTCTCACTTCTCTTCTTAAAACTAATTCTTTCACTTGGATTCCCACAGTTGATCATGCCTTTCAAGAATTGAAGGAGGCTATGTGCACTACTGTGTTCTTGGCTCTTCTTGATTTCACAAAGATAGTTGTCCTGTTTTGTGATCCCTCAAAGAGAGGAATTGGAGTAGTCCTTGTGCAAGAGGGCATACCTTTGGCCTTTACCAACAAACAATTGTGATACCACCATTTGGGCCAATCAATCTATGAAATGAAATGTTGGCTATTCTACATGCAATAGATCTCTGGCACCCTTATCTCTTGGGACAACGCTTCCAAATTAAGATAGATCATCAAAGCCTAAAGTATTTTTTGAAGCAACGACCTTCCTTTCCAAAGACACAAAAATGGATAACTAAGCTCTTTGGATATCATTACGAGATCATTTACAAGAAAGGCCAAGAAAATTTGGTTGTTGACGTTGTTTATCGAAAATATGAAGATGAACGGTCCGTTTTCTCCCTCTCCTTCATTGTCCTAGATTGGCTCCAAGTTGTTGACCAAGAATCGCTACAAGATCCTAAAAGATCAGACCTGATCCAATAGTTTCAAGAAAATTCTCTAGTTTCCCTACGTTACTCTTGGAACAATGATCAGCTTCGCTACAAAGGCCTTTTGTATTTAAGTAAACAATAAAAAATTAAATCCATGATGATTGATAAGCTTCATGCTAATCCAACATATGAGCACTCAGAGTTTACCAAAACCTATGACAGGGTCAAACGTTCTTTTTTTCTGATATGGTATGAAAAAAGACATTCACACTTTTGTGGCCGAATGTAATTTTTGTCAATGTAACAAGGGAGAAACAATCAAATCCCCTGACACACTTCAAATGCTTCCGATTCCACCCTCTATTTGGAGAGACATATCTATGGATTTCATTTTGGGGTTACCTAAATCAGGAAATAAGTTAGTCATCATGGTGGTAGTTGATCGTCTTTCCATGTATGCTCATTTATGTGCTCTGCAACATCCATTTACTGCATCCAATGTGTCTCAAATTTTTATGTATCATGTCTTCAAGCTTCATGGAATGCCTAATTCTATTGTTTTTTATCGATACCCCACTTTCATGAGCATCTTTTGGCAAGAACTGTTCAGGCTACATGGCACCCAATTTCATCTTAGCACAAGCTATCATCCCCATACTAATGGTCAAACATAAGTTTTCAACAAGTGTTTGGAGACTTATTTCAGGTTTTTTTCCTCTGAAAGGAAAAATCAATGCGCTCAATGGTTACCATTAGTTGTGTGGTGGTACAATACTTCTTACCATACCGCTACTCACACGACTCCTTTTGAAGAAGTATATGGAAAAGAACCACATTTCGTTCTCTCCTACATGCCAGGTGTCTCAATGCTTCAGGCAGTTCAACAAATGCTTACAGTTCGAGGGGATATTCTCCATACCCTCAAAGATAATATGGTTATGGCTCAGAATGAAATGAATCAAAAAGTTGATCAAGGTCACTCAAAACATCAATTTTTTGAAGGAGAGCAGGTATTTCTTCACCTGAAACCTTATAAACAAACTTCACTCAAAGTTGAACATTGTTATAAATTGGTGCCCAAATTTTATAGTCATTATAAAACTATCCAGAGCATGGGACAGGTGGCCTATCATTTATTTTTTCCTCATTCTTCCAAGATCCATCATGTTTTTCATGTCTCTTGTTTAAAGAAGGTGATTGGCACTAAGTTCCAAACTCAAACAAGCCTTCTTGAATTGGATGAAGAAGGATCCATTTGGATGTAGCCACAAGCCATTTTGGACAAGAGTGAGAATCGCCTTTGTCAGTGCACCATCAAAGAATTGTTAGTTTAGTGGAAAGATACAACTCCAGTTGATGCCACCTCAGATTCAGCTAGCATTCTGCAATAATTTCCTCATCTCAAGCCTTGAGGACAAGGTTGATTTTAAGGGGCATGGAATGTTAGGGAACAAGCCTATGTAACCCCTCAAGTGGGTATAATAATATATTTCCATGTAATAAAGGTCAATATTAATAAGGCCTATCAATAAGGAGGAATAATTCAATTGTAAGAAGACCTAATAGAAGCTTCCACTTCTAGAAGGATCTTCCTCTAGATTGTTCTTTTAGATAGACAAATTTAGTATGAATAAGAGTAGAGAGCATGATAAGTTTTTTATTTGATATTATTTTAATAGATCTCAGCTCTGTTAGAGGTTTCCCCCTCGAAAAGGAAAGTGAACATTACTCTCAGTAATCAAATTTCTCTTTATGGTGTTATTCTGGGATTATTCTGGTATTATTGTGGTATTGTTCTGGTTATATCATTGTTTCTCTCCCATTTCTAGATAATTATTTTTGTTTTGCATACTATTTTATAACTGGGATACTACAATCAGGACACCATAGTTTTGGACAAGCATCTCTAGAACTTTTCTCTGAACTGCGTGCTTTCCCTCAGATTCTTTAATATTTATCCCTAGAGGAGCATATTCATTAATCTCTTCCACCTTGACCTTCCAATAATGGATTACCTATTTCAATTTTTCCACTGGCTGATGGTACAATAAAAACACATTTAGGATGGTGTCCTTTAGCTCACGATGAAATATAAAGTCCTTAGTACGAAAGAGCGCCTCCCTATGAGATAAATATTTTGTTGTGAAGCAAAATGTTGAGAAAAACTACGAACTTACTTGGATACAATCTATTGTTTTCATCCTAAGCTTCTCATTGTTCGACAACACAGGTATTCCAATAGAGGAAAAACACCTTCATTAACCACTCACATAACCAAATCAAAGATCAACACACCGATGTTTTCACGTGTAAAACCCCTATAGGGAAACATCCACGACCCCAACCAACGTGACCACTTGGAGCAGCTTATTAATGCAAAGAAAAAGATTACAGAGAGATTTTACAAGATATTTTCTCACAATCGATCATCAACAAATGACCCTCCATGCTCTTTAAATAGAGATCATGAACAAATTGAGTGTTAAGCCACAGATCAATGGTCGTTAATATCGAGGAGAGTATGAATTTTTGGATCACTCTATGTCGGGAACATATCGTGACTGTCAGATTTCCTAACTACAAATGCATACTAAAGAAACACACTAAGAAACACACATTTACCTAACGACATATTAGACCAAGTAGATCTTAACTAACTCCTAAGTGTCTAAATATCCTAACATCCCCCCTTAAGAACAACATGGGATAGGATTGAAGGATTTACAATAGTGACACAATAGGAGAAGGAAGGGGGCATTAGAGCCTATCCCCCCTTAATGACAACTTCCTGAACTCCTAACATAGATCGAAGTTTGGAAAACTTTGCTTCTGTAAGAGACTTTGTGAAAATGCCTGCAACTTGATGTTCTGTAAGGAAAAAGAGCACTTCAATAACTTGATCATGAATTAGCTTTTTGATGAATTGCATGTGTAGCTTGATGTGTTTTCTATGCTGATGTTGAACTAGGTCTTTGGCAAGCTTGATGGAACTCTGATTGTCACACCAAAGGCTGGTCGGATGCTAGTGCTGGAATCCAAACTTTGAAAGGATCTGTCAAAGCCACACGGCTTCCTGACTTGCATTTACCACTGCTCGGTAATCTGCTTATGTTGAAGAAAGTGAAATAGCCTGTTTTTTCTTACAGGACCAAGTGACAGGTCCTGAACCAAGGCTCAAAACATAACCTGCAGTAGATTTCCGATCATCAGGGTCGTCGGCCCAATCTGAATCAGTGAAACCAACCAATAAAGGATTCCCCTCTGAACTGCAATGTATCCTGAACTGAATTGTACCATGAACATAGTGAAGTATCCTTTTAGATTCTTTCCAATGGCTTTCATGGGGTGTTTGCATATATCATGCAAAAAGACCAACAACAAAGCAAAGACTAGGAAGGGTATGAGTCAAGTATAAGAGGCTACCAACTAACTGATGGTACATGGTGGCATCAACTTTAGGATAAGTACAGGTGGCAGAAAGCTTTACTTCAGACTGGAAGGGAGAAGGGGTTGGTTTACAATCGTCCATGTGAAAGCGATGAAGAAGTTCACAAGCATACTTAGATTGTGAAAGAAAAATTCCTTCATTGGTTTGCAAAACTTGGAGGCCAAGGAAATAGTGCAAAAAACCTAAGTCTGTCATTTTAAATTTTTTCTTAAGGCTGGTTTTCACATGGTTTAAAAGTTTTGAGTCACTACCGGTAAGGATAAGGTCATCAACATAAAGGACAAGGATTATGAGATGGATTCCTACTTTCTTGGTATAGACATTAGGGTTAGAATGACATCTAGAGAATCTAGTGGCAATAAGAAAGCTATCCATTTTTTCATATCAAGCTCAGGGAGCTTGCTTGAGAACATAAAGAGATTTCTTGAGGTGAAAAACAAGTATAGAGTCATTCTAGACATAGCCAGGAGGTTTTTCCATGTAGATTTCTTCTTGCAAATCTCTGTGCAAGAAGGCGAATTTAGCATCCATCTAATGGACCTCCCATTTCTGTGAGGCAGCAAGGGCAAGAACAAGGTGGATGGAATTCATTTTGGCTACAGGGGAAAAGGTTTCATTATAGTCAATTCCTTCAACTTGGGAAAATCCTTTGGCAACTAACCGAGCCTTGTGTCTTTCAACACTTCCATTTGATGCATACTTAGTTCTGTAGACCCATTTGCATATAATAAGTTTTCTTCCTTTTGGAAGAGGTACAGGATCCCAAGTATCAGTTTCCATTAAAGAACGATACTCTTCATTCATTGTTGTATCCCAATCTGGATGACCTAAAGCTTTTGCAAATGTCTCTGGATCATGAGTTTCTGAAACTTGAGCCAAAAGAGAAGAAGCTCGCTGGAACTCTGAACGTGTCCGATGATGATCTGAAGGATCACTAACAATATCACCAGCTACTTCTTGTGTTGAACGGGCCCATCTAGGAAGCGGTGGAGTTGGTTCTAGTTAAGGTTCAAAGGACTCATCTAGAGGAGGGTGAGCAGGCGGAGGTGGATTTTCATCCTCATTGTCATCATCTGAAGAAGAAACCAGATCATAATATGGCACAAACGCCGAGTATGGCTCGCAAGCCAAAGAAGGAACAATCACCTAATTAGGCTCACAGGCCAAGATATTTTCATCAAATTTAACATCTCTTCTAATAATAATTTCATTACACTATGATTGAAGAAGTCTATAAACATTGACATCTTCAGAATAACCAACAAATATACACTTCTCACTTTGAGGCTGCAATGTTTTCCTTTTCTCATCAGGAATGTGAGCTCTATACTACCAAAATACGAAAGTGACTTACATATGGTTTTATTTTAGTCCAAGATTCTTCCGGTGTTATATTTTTAAGAGCCTTTGTGGGAGTGTGATTTACTATGTAATTTTCACATTTTATGGCTTCCTCCCAATACTTTAGAGTTAATCCCTTAGATTGGATCATACAATTAGCCATTTTTTTTAATGTGTGGTTCTTTCTCTCAGCAACACCATTTTGTTGTGGTGTATATGGAATGGTGTGTTGCATTTGGATTCCATGTGTAGTGTAGTAGTTTAAAAAATTATTGGTCACATATTTGCCTCCATTATATGTTCTTAACCTTTGAATTTGATGTCCAAATTGCTTTTCTACAAGGGCCTTGTAGGCCAAAAACTTGTCAAAAACTTCACTCTTGAGTTTTAAGAAGTAAACCCAAGTATGTCTGGAAAAGTCATCAATGAAAGTTAAGAAATACTTGCACCCAAAAAAAGAAAGAGAAGAAAGTGGACCACACAAATCACTGTGAACAAGCTGCAAAGGACCCAAGGTGTTCCAAGAGGCACGTTTGTCAAAACTGTCCCGATGATGTTTGTCAAGAACACAACCGACACAAACACCATCTCTACATGAAACAAGAGGAAGGCCAGTCACCATATGTTGATTACATAGTTGTTGCAATGAGAGATAGTTTAGATGACCAAATCGCTCATGCCAAAGTTTGCTCAAGTCATCGCTATGAGAAAAAAAAAACTGATGAAAAAGATGACAACCCAAAGTTGTCAAACTTGTACAACTTGTTAATATCATTAGCAATTCTAGTTGCAAGAACATGCTTAGGATMTTTTAGATYCTTGATTACAACTTGGTGAGGTGAAAACTTGATGGTTTTACCTTCACCTAAATGAGTGATTTGATATACTGATAGAAGGTTACAAGAAAGATTTGGAACACATAATACATCATTGAAATGATCATTTTCTACCTGAATTGTTCTAGATCCTACAACACTAAGAGATCTATCATCACCAACAAATATTTTCTTGGTGTTACATTCATTTAGAGCAGAAGATATGGCTTTATCCTTATCCATATGATAAGATGCTCCTGAATCAATAAGCCACTCATCAAAAGAAGAAGTAGTAGTAGAAGGTGTATTGAAGGAAAAACCAGAAGCAGAAAGTGCATGTCCATAAGAAGTAGAAGAAGAAGAATAATCAATACTGATGTTGTGCTTCTTCATCGTTGCTTCTAAGGCTGTCATCTTCTTGAAACATTTGGACTCATCATGACCATCTTTATCACAAAAGTTGCAATGTCTGTTAGTATTCTTACTTTTATATCTTGCTCCTTTGTCACCATTAGGAGCTGAAGATGTCTAAGCAGGTTTGGGACCCTTATGTTGTTTGTTGTTGTAGCAAGGATGTTGCTTCTTGGGATACTTGGGTTTGTCTTTATGCTGGGCAACTAAGGCTTTGTTGGAGGTACCTACAGTGTTGATCACTACAAGTGGTACAAGTTTATCTTCCTCTCTAATTAAAGAAGCACAAAAGGAAACAAGAGTGGGTTTTTCATAAGCTCTCACTAGAGCCTCTCTCATGGAATAAAAGGTAGATACAAACACAAAATATGCACTACCTAGCTTAGAAAGAATAAGATATATGCAACGCTCTTCCTCCATTTTTATCTCACATTCTTCACATAAACTTCTAAGTGTTTTAAACTTAGATAGATAGTCTCCAAGGAAAGAAAAATCACTTGGACTCAAGGTCAGTATTTGATTTTCTAAATTTTTTGCTTGAATAATATTGGATTTACCAAACACAGATTCAATTGTGTTTCAATCTTCTTTGGGGTCATCAATTCCTTGAAGGTGGTACCTTAAATTAGGAGAGATGGACATTCTGATTAGTCCACGTGCTTCTTCATTCCTATTATCCCATTTGGATTTATTATAATCATCAATGGGTGTTGTTTCCTTCCCCAAGGTAATCCGGTACAGGCCTTTACTTCTTAATAAATCTTCCATATGGGATTTCCATTTGAAGTAGTTGTTGTTGGTAAACAAGACATTAGTTGTAGAAGCCATATTAAATATGTAGATAATGTGGATTTAAAAACTGAAACTAATGATCTGGATGGAAAGATCTCAAAAATTTATGCGGTTTAAAAAAAAACGGTGCTGAAAACGAACTTCCAATGTGAGAGTTATGCCCTTTTAAAAAAAAGGCATAAACAATAACCACGTAATAGTGTAAGTTGTTTTATGAAGTCACCCACTTTTATAAAGAGAAGTGGGGATCACTTTTACAATGAAGTTACCTTATAATAGAAAAGTTTCATGCAAAATAAATAACTCTAAAATAAAATATAAAGCTCTACTTATAGTGATTCACTTTTATACTTGAAGTGAAATGCACTTTACAATTTTTAGCATGAACTTTTTAAAAAAAAGTAACAAAAGAGAGACTTGAACTCAAGACCTCTTACTTAATAAGGCAAGTTTTAAACAAATGGTATAGAAAAACATATTGTAATGTTCAGAAGGAGAATTAGGGTTGTTTTTTTTGTTGTTCTGGAAGACGACCTTGGAGAGCATGCTAAAAAAAAACTCTTTTCACACAAGAAAAAAATTTCACTCTAGATCTGACTGTAATGGTTGTATCTTGGGAAAACGAATACATTTTCGAGTGAAATGAAAAGTGTTCCTAAATGAAATCAGTGTTTCGGACACAATGGAATACTCCTCTTATCCCATAAATGCATGAAAATGAAAGAAAGTGGAGATGAGGAAACTCGGCTTCACGATCTCGATCTTCAATAGGAGCGGGTCTTCAAATAGGCTCTGAAACCATGTTTGACAACACAGGTATTCCGGAAGAGGAAGAAAAACTTCAGTAACCACTCACATAACCAGATCAAATATAAACACATCGATGTTTTCACGTGGTAAAACCCCTATGGGGAAACATCCACGGCCCCAGCCAACGCGACCACTTGGAGCAGTTTATTAATGCAAAGAAAAAGATTACATAGATATTTTAAAAGAGATTTTCTCACAATTGATCATCAGCAAATGACCCTCCATGCTCTTTAAATAGAGATCATGGACTAATCGGGTGTTAAGTGACGGATCAATGGCTGTTAAGATCGTGAAGAGTATGAACCGTCGGATCACTCTATGTCGGGAACATATCGTGACCGTCGAATTTCCTAACTATGAATGCATACTAATGCATACTAAAGAAACACACTTTTACCTAATGACATATTAGACCAAGTAGATCTTCACTAACTCCTAAGTGTCTAAATATCCTAACACTCCTTAATATAACAACTCATAGAAACCATATCTATAGTATGAATGAACCAATGGACCCATTGCGTTTGAGGAATATTCATGGAAGTCTAGTGTCATTCCCAAAAAAACCATGTTCCTTGGGATATTCAATTCCCTTATATACATTGGCCAATTTGAGGTTCGATATGGGCTGGAACCTAACATTTATCTACTCGATATCATGTGCCTAGTTATGGATATTCACATGATGTGTCTACCACCATCATGGAGTTGTCCCCTAGACCATAATTACTATGGCCTAAAACTTCCTTCCTGTTGCAATAATATTCTCCATCTACGTTAGGAATTCCTCTACTGGCCCTGTTCCATCAAATAATGGGGCATCACATAGCTTAGATCCAATATAGTGCAATGATTTAGTTATCCTTGCAAATAAATGAGTAGAGACCTCATACAACATGGTTTCCCACCTTTCCATCACATATTTAGAATAAGTTCTGTAGGACTTCATACTTCATCAGCTCAGTTCCCCATCCACCATGGGATTGACATAATCATATATGCACCCGATGATCTTACAGATATTCTCAATAATCAAGCTCCACGCATAATCATCCAACAACTCATTGTATCTATCTGCTTCATTACGATATATAGGTGTGATAACACACAAAGTTTCCATCTCAAACAAAATATGCCTCTTCTTTGAATTCAACACCACATTGTTTTCAAAGGCACAATCAATGATAAGTAGCACAGGGTATGGATTATAATCATCCATAATATCTATCACTTCAAATTCAACCTTCATTTTAAACCCTTATATTTTCACTTCAACTTTCTCCAGCCATCCTATACGATATATCCTGTACTGATTTTCCAACCATAGTTGGATGAGAGACCATACCAAACTGGTTGTACCCATCAACTCCCATGACTTCTTTAGTAGGATGTTCATGTCAAAACCTAGATTCAACATCACCCCATCCATTTCCTAACTCCCAAGTCCAACTATCATATTGAATTCTCTGCCTCTACGCTTCTTTTTGATGACTTGAAACATATCTCTTTCCAGTAGGGGGTCTAATATATCTCTATTGGTCTCTTCTTCCCCCATACAGGTGCTAACATATTTGTTATATGTTTCTTGCAACATTAGGATCATTTAGCAATCTCAAACAACAACACAAAAAGTTACTTACTTGATCTTGAGTCTTTGGCTTGTGACCCATGTCATGAATTTCTTCTTCATGTGTCATGCATTTCAACTACTCATGCATTTATTCCTTAACAAATCTTTGTTATGGACATTGCTAACTCCTCGTGTCTATGCAGTTCTTTGATTCACCTTTTCATAACATACTATATTTATTCTCACACATGAGGTTCGTGCAATGACCTCTTCATAACGTATTATATTTATTCATGGGCACAAGCATCTTCCAATGACCTCTTTGTCGCGTGATGGACCTATTCACAAATTTTGGCCTCCTCAAGCAATGTTTGAATCTTGCATTGCAAATCTTCTCACACTCTTTATTCTTCAAGGGACCTCTACATATCACACAAAAACTACTTCTATTGAAACACATCAAACTTAGGGGGGGTTATACAGCCTTAATTATCTTCTCCTCTATCCTTTGGCCTGAGCTCTCACCATTCTTGAAGTTCAGTCTTATCTTCATTCTTTCGCGTGTAATTACCCATACATCCAATTCCTCATCCTTCTTCTTATTTTTGGGTTGATATCCGTGCACCATGTTACAATGTTCCTTTTTTTCTTTCCACTCCTTCAATAAGTCATGATATTCCTCTATGACATGCTCAGGGTTGTAACAACACCCAAATAGAGCATGCGGTTTGGCACAAAATCTTGAAACATGGCCAATATCTCCAGACTTAAAGCAAGTGGGGGGTGTATCTCTCCCTCCTTTATATCCTCATTTGCAACTAAATTGATAGCCACCTTTGGGACCTCCTCAATATATACCTCTCTCAACATTTCCCCTATCACCACCCTTCTATTCTTCTTGCACACATAATAAATAATGGGTGTGGTCTTACATCAACTGGAGTGATCGATAGTTTTTCAGCATCATGTTCCGCAGATGTACATAATTTGAAAAATGGAGTATGATGTGTCTTCTGATATCTTTCCAACATTGGGTAGTAGGGTGGTAAATGACCCCACTATATGCAAAATTTTCACCATTCCATCTAAGGTGTAATTGGAGATGGCCTCGGCAGGTACATCACGACATTGTTTCAAGGTATATGACACCCATGACTATGGTGTCCCTCATAATGACATGTGGTACACCAAATGTTCTCGTGCACAACTTGGACATGGACTATAATTCGATCATGAGATTGGAAAGTTGTGAATACACCTATGCTAATATTGCCAATGTTTCTATGCCTCCTGGTGTAGCTTCCAAGCACATTGCAATTTCTATCGATTCTTCTTGAGTAGTCACCTTTTGCTGAGTGAGCAGGAGTTGGATATGAATGAGTAACCTTGCAATAAACCATTTTCTATGTTGTACATCCTTTATCTAGAATGCTAGCCTATCCAAAAAAATATTTAACCATTGGTCATAATCCCACAAGGTTCTTCCCTGCTTCTTCTTAATATCCATGATCTTTGTATTACATAAATAATCTTACTTACATTTCTAGAATTATTTAAGCATATATCTCTTGATCTCATCCATGGACCTCTCCTTTGTCGCTAGCGCAATGGCCTTGTACTCCATGTACCACATCAAGGTCTTGTCCCTAAACATGGTTTCCAATTGTGCAATCTTCATTGCCTTATCTATGATCCTATTCACAGAACATATCGCTTCACACATGAACAAATGTTTTTCTACATCATCTCTGCCCATTCCATGCAACGCGGGTAACCTCATGGTACTACCCTGACTCACCATTCTCAATCTCAAACTATTTCCTCCAATCTAATTGCTAGGTGTCAGGATTCTCAATATCAATACTCTTCTTGGTGAAGTATCGCTAAATTTTCCTTCTTCCTCACCCGTCTCTTATATTTTGTATTATTCTGGTCATTCTTCAACTACAATCACCTCAATATCTATTGTTCCTTCTTTTTGGTTACAAGTTCACAAGGGGGTTGTTCAAAGGTGGGGTAACTCCATACTATTCTCATATTTCTTATGAGTTGGCATAGATATTTTCCTTCCTGCAACTATGCGAGACCATTTACAATCACTAACTATTTTCCCCCACCACTAGGGGATCCTCCATCTTTCTCTTCTTCTCCTATTCCTTTACTCTGCACTTCATCTTCCTCATAATTTGCAACACCTAGCAACAACCAAGGGGTCCAGACTTCATATTTTTTCCTTTTCTAACACTACTACCAATATCTTCACTTAATACCCTACTCTCAACGGTGTGTCTCTTCACAATCCTATATCCATATATGCTTCTCTCTGGAAAAACACACTCTCCCACACTTCCTCCTAGTGTGGTATCCTTATTCTTCATCCTGTTCCAGACCCTTCATCGCACACTCCTTGGTAGCTTCCTTCCACATCTTTTTTCTACTTTCTTACTTGAGTAAACTCTTCTTGTGTATCAATCAACTCTTCCTCTTGATTTGTATTTTTTTTCCATCCTATTCCTCACCTCATTCTAGAAACTCCATCTTATTACTCACCTCATTCTACCAACTTTCATATCCTCCTCAATGGATCCATCACTTCTTTCAATTTCTCTCAATCTTTTCATCCTTCCCTGGTGCTAGGGGAGTCTATTAAGCCATCCTGTATGGATCAATGAACATCAACCCTTCCTTTACGAATAACAACTTTCTACAAAGTATGATTTCTTCTAACAACATTCTTCTAGGTAATTTCATGAACTTCCTTTCAGCTTCACTAAATGAATCAGTGTAATCTACACCAAATTCAATTATATACCCCTCCTTTACTCAAGAAAACATGAAATCGATGGATCGATTCCACTTGCTATATAATTCCTTCATCCTATCAACCATGGATTCATCCCAAACTATCAAATTTAGTGACCATAAAGAAGTATTAGTGGTAGTCTTCCTTTATATCCATTCATACAATAAACAAGGAAATACAACAAAGAAAATATTATGCATATTAGTTTAGATATGCCTATATTTCTATCACTTCACATTGAACCTAAAACCTTCAGTTTCCTTCTGAGTAAACTCATGTTCCTTTGTAGCTAACCAGTCTTGAATTTCCTCCCCCAATGGATACTATCTCATTTTATTTCTTCATCATTCAATACAAGACTTTCGGGTCCCAACAATGGAACCATTAGTCGGGACGTTTCACCCTTCAACGCATATTTCTTAATGATACGAAGTTGAAGACCCATGGTTCATCCAGAGTGACCAAGAAAAACCTCAAGGAAGCAACATATCAATCATCAACCAAGGATAAGAAAGTTGTCGCCTGCGACACCATGAGGATCACAAAAACCATTTGGTCTTATGTCGAGGATGAAGGACTAATCAAACAAAGATCCACCGAGGATTTCATTCATGTTATTCACTGCAACTAATCTAAGATATGACAAAACATAATGGAAGAAATACATTTAATAAAGCATATAATTGATACATCATAGGTCCATAATCATTGCAACTTTATTATTATCCCCATCAAATCATGCACAAACATACATTAAGAAACTCATTCATTGAAAATAATATATCTCTTATTTCTTATATATTTCCCACGGTTATATTACATCATGCCATGCACATCTCTTTATGATCTATAGAGAAGACAAACTCAAACATAGAATCATATACATTATTGTTATCAGATTAATCAGTAAATGCAGACACAAACAAATCTCCCTTGTTTCACCCTGAAACTAGAATAAAACTAGACATATAAAAATTTTCCTAATTTTAATTATCAATCATACTAACTAACAAGAGATAAATGACATACCTTTTAAATGTCATTTTTCCTCACTAACTTGTCATCCTCACTCCATTCCAGAGCTTATGGAATGTTGAACCTATAAAAAGACACAAGCCAACAAAGTGAAAGCAACAACATATACTCAACATAACCTATGTATGTGATCAAGGAGTCATACAATAAAATAAGACCAATTTTATGGGAAAGAAATATAGCATTGTATTAAAGAATGTGGAAGAAATATACAACCAGATGCCTTGATGTTGTCAGGATCCTTCCAAAAGTTCATTGCTTCCCACACACTTCTTCTCCACGGATTCTAATATCAACAATCTATATTGACAAAGAAAATCTCAAAGCCAACATACAAGCTCCAAAATCTCCAAGCTACGAAACTCAAGAACTTTYCAACTAAGCTCTAGCCAACTCAATCCCAAGCTAACTTTTCCCATGAAAAATCCTCTCCTTTTCTAAGCTGAAAAGGATAGGGTGATGAGGTTAGGATTATCCCATGAGATTAGGGACGTGACTCATATCCAAACCGATTGAAGGACACCTCACCCTTGAAGCTTCTATTCTAGAACTTGCAAGAAATTCATCTTTTTCCTTTGTACGAAAAATTGTCGCACCTTTAACACTGAGAAAACTGCGATGACGTCGCATGCAACTATGGTGAAAACTGCAACGATCCTATATCGTCGCGGTCTTAACACTAAGCAAGATGTGACGGTCCCTTTTTCTAAGGTTTTTGACAAAGGAAAAGTATAATTCCATCTCTCTAGGAAAATGTATCTTCATTCTTCTTCATGGATTCAGGCCATTGATCCTTCTCAAGACAAATGATAGGTTTACATCATTAACAGTCATATGGGTGACAAAAATAAAGTGTAACAATTACAAAACATCATCTTAGAGTGAGATCTAAGACAGTAGTAATTCATAGGTTTAGAAGCTAAGTAGCTAACAATTAACGAATAGCTAATTCACCAACTCTCTTTCTATTGTAATTTCTTCCTTATATTTTCTTCTAAACTTTCTTGGCCCTAACAATCCATCTCTTTCAGTGCTACCCCACTTGCTCATCAAACTTCCATTCAGGATGCTTCTATCCCTTCCTACATTCCATGTAACTAGAATCATTTCTGGAATTATGGAAATCTTAACTACATTTCCATCTCGTCTTCTTTCTACTCGACATTTGCTCAGGTTGCTCGCAATAATCATTTAGGGATATTTCATCAATATTATTTTCCTGATTTCGCCATGCATGCAATATCTTCTTGATTTATGGAACACATCACAAAAATTAGACCGAAATGCATTGGCATGACTTGAATTGCTGTGCAAATATCAAAACTCAATCTGGTGCGCGCACCTAATGTTACCCCTCGCACAACTGCTTGAGAGTGCACAAAATTGGAATGAGTGTGAACAACTTCATTTGTGTCAACAGGATATTTACCCAAAACTTTGTGTGCCAACATCCTAATTGAACTCTTCCACTTCCTTAATGGTATATATCTAGAGTCATAGTTCTACTATCATTGAATTCATCAACATATGAATTCTTGATTCATTATAGGAGGTGGGTACTTCAGTGTAGGAAATAAATATTTAAAGTAATAAATTCTTTCACTCAACTCTTAAATGTAATAGGATAAACACTAAGATGAAATGATAATAGGACAATAACATGAAGGAGGTTATTGGTAAGTTATAGTAGCATCATGAGACATAAGCCAACTCCCCCTTACACCATGTTACCTTTCCTCTCTTGTGGACTCATGGCACTTTGGCGCTCTTACCCACATAGTGTTCGAACCCTTTATTAAATTACAAATGATCATGTTAATATGTCTTTCAAAAGGACCGTGATTGTCTACCTTATGGTTTATAACAAATCAAAATAATGAAAAGCATAATTACATTATAAACAAGATCAATTTCAAAGGGAAAGTTGAAACACTACAAATATCAAGAAACCTTAATTTTTATTAAACTTGAAATATAATGTCATTGATTTTTTCTTCTATATTTAAAATGAAAAATTAAATTCTTTCAAGACTTTAAATTTGCATGGTTTCAATTTTGGCAATAATACCATCATTCCAAATGACTGCTCTATTTTTATCATGAAACTTTAATTTTTATTAAACTTGAAATATAATGTCATTGAATTTTTCTTCTATATTTAAAATGAAAAATTAAATTCTTTCAAGGCTTGAAGTTTGCATGGTTTCAATTTTGACAATAATATCATATTCCAAATGACTACTCTATTTTTATCATGGAAAAAACCAAATATACAAACCAATACTTTATAAATACCTTCTCTAATATATATAGAGTATATAATCAATATATTTTTAATTTTTTTATTTGAATAGATTTTTTTAAATATATATATATATATAAATGGATAGTGTTTTATTTAGTCAAAACGCGCAAAAGGGGTGTGTGAAAATTAGTTGAAAGAAACCATCTTAAAAATTTGAGAAAAATAATACAATTTACAATGTCATATGTGATAGATTTCTGAGAATGATGTTATTTCAAACTTTATGTTGAAATGTCGAGTTTGGATTTGAAGGGAAAAATTTGATTCAAAAGTTATTGGAGAAAGTAATGAGATAGAAAATAATTTTAGTTATAAATATATTATAAATAATTAGTATTGATTTTTCAAAAATACAAATAATATTGATAAAATTAGGGAATTTGTTTTTATGAAATACATATCTTAGGGAAACTTATTAGGAAATTTTATTTATTGTGAGGATGGTATTGAAGGTAAACTAGTGAATCACACTTTTGGAAACCTAACATAGTGGGGAAATAGGCACACAATATTCATAGAGGTAGAAACCCTAGGAAATTGATATGGTGAACTCCTTGTTATAATTCAAAAAACTCAACCATTTGAGCTAATGTAGGACATTGATGTCCCTTGAATAAATACGAATCAACTCACTCCTTATCCAATAAGAGAGAATGGTTGTGATGTTACTTTGCAAACCCACACTAATATCCATAAAACATAACTTTCTCACATATACATACCCTACCTCACCTCAAAACTTAACATATTATCTTTGAAAAGAAAACTCATATTCTTAACTATTATATAAATTTAAACTCTACCTCTTTAAAAAATAATTTGTTAATAACAATATTATAATATTTAATATAAACTAATATAGTGTTGAGAAAAATATATAAATAATCTTATTGTAAAACCTTTCCACTCATGTAAAGAAAAATAAGATCATTCTAATAACAATATTATAATGGTTAATGTAAGTTATTATAGTATTCAGAAAAATACATAAATGATCTTATTCTGAAACATTTCCACTAATGTAAAGAAAAATAAGATCATTGTTGGTTGGTGATGTGTGGTGAAGTATTAACCACATACATCCACATATTCATGATAAAATGAATTCTCTTTGAGAATCTTCTTTTTAAGAATCTCCTATTCCATATTCATGGAAAAATAATTCTTTTTATGAATATTTTTTTAAAAATCTCCTATTCCAAAATCAATGATTAATTATTTTTTTTAAATCTTTTATTTCAAACATTGTTCCAAAATAATATTTGATAATTTTTTTTAAGAATCACGAATCCCCTGTTCCAAAATCAATTATTGGCACGCCATGCAATGAATCTCTTAGTTGAAACATTGTTTTGGAACAATGTTTGAAAATCCTTTTTTAAAAATCCCCTATTCCAAAATCAATTTTTGGCACTCCATGATTCCAATGATGTAATACACTATAATTATTTTATAAAATTATTTTATTCCAATGACGTAATACACTAGAATTTTTTATAAAACAATGTTGTTCAATAATAGTTTTTTTCGAGTAATTTTATTGTTTATGTCAATTATCATTTTTTATATATTATGATTATTTATTTATTATTCAATATTAAATATTAAATATGGAACATAATTATTATTAATTATAGTATGTATTCATTATTTTACTTTATAAATATATTTGGTATTAGGATTAACTAGTGATGTTTTTAATTTTATTGTTTATATCAATTATCATTTTTTATATATTATGATTATTTATTTATTATTCAATATTAAATATTAAATATGGAACATAATTATTATTAATTATAGTATGTATTCATTATTTTACTTTATAAATATATTTGGTATTAGGATTAACTAGTGATGTTTTGAATTTTGGGTTTTTAATGTAATAAGAAATTTGTTGATATTGGAAATAAGAGAATTTTTTTTATTCCAAATTATTAAAGTTATTCCAAATATTATACATGTAAACATTCATGTTTAATTAGAACATTTTGGCATTAGCGTATAGTTTACTTATTTACAATTCATGGAAATTAAGTAGTTCATTTTTAAATTTAATTAGTTTATGGATACAATTTAATATTTATGACCTAATTTTATAGATATATTGAAAGATTTCTACATATTTATAAAAAAAATTATGGAATATATTGTGGTAAAATATAGAGATAGATATTGAAAATCAAAACATATTTTTAATAAATGAAAGATTTTTATCTCTTTATAATAGAGAGGTTATTATTTCTAATTGAATGTAAATATTAAATCATATATATATAGATATATTACACTATTCTTAACATCTTAACTTAATAAGAGTATGGTGATTTTGGAAAGCTTCTCTTAATACTTTTCGAGCACAGAAACAAAATTCTAAAGAATCACAAGACTTACCCACTTAAGATCCTATAAATGAGTTCGATCTTAGTAGACTTTAATAATCATTATCATCATAATATATATATATATATATATATATATATATATATATATATATATATATATA
>JASDQU010102578.1:305295-320821 GCA_032191745.1 Picea mariana
TAAATGTTTTAACTTTCGTTTTTTTTTTTGAATTTGGAGATGTAAATTTTTACAAAATCTTGTTTTGTTTGTGTTATTTAAATTGCATTTTTGAATGCATAAATGGATTCAGTTTGTTGAAAATCACTGAGAAAATTAGAGTATACAAATATAACCACTCAAATCTACAGATCCAACCATTATCACCAGATTTCAAACAAAATCAAACTAAAAAAATAACTACAAAACTCCCAAAAATTAAAAAGTTTATACTACTCTATTTTAAATTTTATATCTTTACATTGCATGATAATAACTTCTGGTCTAATTTGTCCTCATATTCGGTAAACTGATCAACAATACCAAAAGGGTTTTTGTCGTCATCCTCGTTTGTCCATTTTATAAGAATGTCCAAGAAAAAGGTTCGCGAAATTTGGTGGTGTGTCACAATCACATCATTAATTTTACAAGATACGAAGTTTTGATTCCATTCATGAACTTGCAATTTTCTTGGCTTTTATGTCATTTCTTATTATAATTTTGAAAAATAATATCATTAGCTATGTTTATTATTTTTATTTGTTTTGTACATACAGGTGAGATTAGCTATATTTATTATTCAATTTTTTTTCGGTTGAGACGGGCGAGTTTGGATTCGTACAAAATATAGTGTTGACAGTTACCTAACATAGCCTCAACTCCTAACTTTTGCACTAATAAAGGGTTGGGTTTACCGAACAAAACCTAAACTTTCACGTGTTACTGGACTCGCCATGTGGGATGCGGTAAACTGGTTTAACACGTGAAGATGGACTCGCCAAGTGGGATGCCGTAAGCTGGTTTAACACGTGAATACGTATTGGTTGTTAAATGTGCACTAATTTACTTTTTAAGTGGACGAGAGGATTTCTACTTGGAATATTAATATTGTTTCTAAGAAGTAAGATGGTTCAATGCCAAAGTTTCATGGAAAAGGTTTTGATGTCCATTTCGAGTTTCATGGAGAAAGGTATTGATGTCCATTTCTTAGTTATCTTTGTTTTTTTTTTGTTTTTTGTTTTTTTATATTTGTACTAGATGTTGTAATTAACATCCATAAATTTACATTAAGATTATTTTATCAAATTTATCATAAAAATTAAAAATCGAATCTTATATATTATTTAAGTTAGAAATTGTGTTAAAATTTGTGAAGCAAAAAATTTATATATGTTATGTTATTATAGGAGGTTGTTATAGTATTGTCTTGGTGGGAAACCAATGTTGTCACATGGTTTAAAAATCATAATGTTCATGCAAAATTTGGAGAGCTGTAAGAGACATAGATCTAATGTACCACCCGGGGCGAAAGTTTTGTAGGCTAGACTGAACAGACCAAAACCAAAAGGATGGAGTTATGCTAACACTAAAAATTCCTAGATCTAAGAAGTCGGGTAGGGCAAAAAGCATGTGAATTATACTAGCTGAAATCATAAAAAACGCAGGAAACCTTATCCAGAAAGAGCTAGCTAGTGCTGGGGTCGACCCTTTGCTCCAAAATATCCTGTCAAACATGCATGGTGTCTCTGTCAAGCTTGTCTTTGTCTAAGATAACCTGCTTGAGGTCCTGAAGGAAAGTCATCAGAAGATCCTTTCGACGCCACCGCTATGTTTCCTTGTGTTGCATCTTGTTGATGATCCCCTTGATGTCCTCGATTCCTCGCTTGATCACATCCAAAGACTCCTTGAAAACGGTCCTTTCTACACAACAAGAGGAAGCACTAGAGAGAGGAGGAGGAGGAGGTGAGCAGGAGGATGAAGTGGGGGAGTTGGAACAAGGTACGGGAGAGGACGAAGAGGAGAGAGGAGATGAGGGAATGGGGGAGGTGAAGGTGACGAGAGGTGTAGGTGGAGGAGGGGGAGGTGGAGGCTGCAGTGGGGCTCGGCATGGCAAACTGAGCCTAGGAGTGAAGCCAAGGGATTTTCCATGACTGTCGAACCATTCAACTTGGTAAGAATAAGGAGATGATAGCGGAGGCAAGTCCGTGGTAGTGTCCCGAGGAGGCAGATCATAAGTGAAGGAAGGAGTGGGAGCGACGAAAGGCTCCGGGGTGGACACACTTTCAAGTTCTGGAGGAGATCTCAAACGATCTTGTTGGCCACACCCTCTCGCTCCCCTTCCTCTAGCATCATATGAGGTTGTGCCCCTTTTCGACTTACCTCTAAGTCGAGGCATCGAGAGAGCCACATGAAACTAGATGAGGAGCACGTGAAAGATGTGAAAGTTGTTGCTCGAAGAGCGCGAGACCAACGAGACGTAGTAGTAATGACTAACCAGAGGAGAGGTTCTGGGTGTTGAGGGTCTAGTGCACCGCAAAAAATCGAGCGAGAGGAAGAATACTGGACAAACTTTCAGACGAGGCTGAGACTCTAGAGGCCAAGGGCTCCAATGAACCATGGCACTCTAGAACATAGGTCTAAAACCAATATGTCAGGATGGGTGATGGGACTGGCACTATGTCCAACCCATTACCATTAACATTCCCATGAACATAGGTGTCAAGACATTACACCAAACCAAAGATGAATGAATGTCGAGGAGCTACGCTTTAAATGCATGAGGTAATGGTGGAGGTTGAATGTGCCTAAGTTGGGTCGTGGTGTTAGGAGACTAGGCCAAGTGTCCTCCCCACTAGTTTTCCACCCGTTGCATCCGTAAACACCCCATCCGAGAGAAAGAAAATGTTATATTATCATATATTGATTGGGGAAATATAATTAATTAGAATATTCTAACTATATTCAACAAAATTTTAACCACTACAATATTTAAAAGTTGATATTTTTCTAGTTCTTTTAGACTTTTGAAATTTTGTCACGCATATATCTATCTTGTTATATGATTTATCACTCATAAGGAAGGTTAATTTCTCAGAGTGTGAACTTTTGATAAAAAAAATTAGTTCCCCGCATCCCTAGGATGGTAAATCAATTGGTTGAACTTTTGACAACCTTACCTGCGGCAAACCCCACTCTAGCTAACCCAATTAGGTTTATATATATATATATATATATATATATATATATATATATATATATATATATGATATTTGATATCTTTTAATTAAGTGGATAATGAATTTTTTTGTCATTCTTTTTTTAAAATACGAGTTACACCCCACCTAATGTTAAGCATTGAAGGAATTACACATCTTCCTCATACTAGGATGTAGAAAGCACCTATCAATGACTCTTTTTTTACTTTCAATTAAGTCACACACATAAAAAAATTGATATAAAATAATTTTACTTAATGTGAAAATTGAAATATCTTTTTCCTCTAGATGTTTTTTTTTTTAAGTTCCAAGTTTCAAATCCATGTTGAGAATTAAAGGAATGATACATTTCGATCATACTGGGTTTCAGAGGGTGCCTCGTAACAAAATTGTTATAAAAGAATTGATTTATCACATTAAACATCATATTTTGACAATACATAGTGACGTTATTGACATTATGATCCTTTTGGGTGATTGATCTATATTGAGTAAAACATTGTTAAAAATGTTAATTAGGCGTGAGTGTCACCAATTCGAAGAATTGGAATCCTTGTCAACATGCTCCATGGTGCACTCGGAATTCTCTTATGTGGAAGACACATCACTTTAGTGAACTTATATTGATATGGTTAAAAAAAAAGTGACTTTGAGACATTGAAGAAACATTTAGATCTTAGTTTAAAATAATGAATAAAATATTGTAATGAAAATAAAATATTGTAGTTTATCTAGTGGTATTTTAATGTGAAATATTGTTATAAAATAATGAATAAATAATAAAAAAATAATCATATAATTAACTAATATATCAATGGAAATAAGTAATGTGTTTTTTTTATAAAAATAAGTTTTGAAATTGTTTGCATCATTTTTTTTAGTGCAAGGGATAAATCATGCTAGTGAATATAAATTTATAAACAAATTATCAAATTGACAAGAATTGCGACTTCAAAACGATAACTTGAGGTGTAAAAGCACGTATTTTTGTGTTGAAGTTACTAAAATCAATCTTTGAATCAAAAGGTGGTGATACTAGTAGGACATTGTTTTTTATTGGGATTAAAAATGCAACCGGTTTGAAACCATGGCCTCAACAACTAGTAATAATTGCAGTGAAAACTTTAAAATCAACCCAAAAATTGAGAAGTGGTGATAGGTTAGTAGCACCCATTTTTTGACCTAGCATCCCTTGTGACACAAAGCATAAAAACGTCCATTGAATTAGAAAGTGTTGCTACAATTTGCACCTCATTTTTTAATTTATAATTGTAACATTTTTTAAACCATGACTTAAAAAGCTATTGTTCTTGTTGTAAATAAAACATAAAACAAACCTTAAAGTATACACTCCCTTAGTGTTAATAAAAGAAAAATAAAAAAAAAATAGCATAGACCCCAAATTTACCCTTGATATTCTTTTACTTTAGTTTAAAAAAACATTAAATTTGTTTTAGAGAAATGGAAATTAAAAAACCATAGAAAAAATGAAAAAAAAAATAAAAATAAAGGAAGAACATTAAAAAAAACATTAGATCAGATAAAATTAATTATATATATACCCCGAATGGGGTGACAAGTAGCTATAGACAGAGTATAGATGGCATGGGGCAACAACGAGAGTTAATAACCCCTGCCACCATCCTCCCATCCATTACTTCTGAATGACCCACACTTAGCAGAGAGTTAAGGTAGTGCGCCTGAACGACTTCACAGGTTTAATGGTCCCCTGCATGAGCCAAATCGAGAGTATTGTGATAGGAAACAAGCCTAGGGAATTCGTCGCCTCAGCTTCCATGGCAAGCCTCGCTATGAACTCGAGATTCACTATGAAGGAAGATTCCTTGGATAATTCTCTCATTTTCACTCTGCAAGTCATCTTTCTCCTCAACTCTCTCGATATTTCTCATTAAAAAATTTCCCACTACTCCCTCTGCCATTTTCCCTCACTCCGCCACGGGATAGCCTCTGCAATCCCTCCACGATGCCAAGAGAGAAGGGGATGTCTAGAAGAGGATTTTTGTATTACAACGCCCTCTCAAGGTGCAACAGACTCACCCCCTCCCACCTAGATCTTATCACAATTTTCACCTCCATCCCCGGGCATAATAGATAGGGGCCACCTCATCTTCCCTCGTCACCCCCTCACATACCTCCTTTGATCCCTGGTAGCTTCCCCCTCTGAAAGAGAGAAATCCTCTGCTCATTTATCCTCTTGCCCCCCCCCCCGAAAATCCACTGACAGGATCAAGTGTTTGGCATATGAAGCTGCATTGTGGACGAATAAATTCCCCCAAACAAGAAGGTGGAGGACCATTTGATGAGCGTAGGCAAGGAAATGGGGGAGGAGACACCTCTTCTCTCCCCAAACTTACTCTGAGACGAGCACCGCCAAATCATTTTTGAAATACGACAGAAGCAGGATGACCAGTTGCACATTCATCGCATCCTTGGATAGAGAATGGATATCATGTCTGATGCTTTGGCAGATGCTCCTGCGTAGAATCAATTCCCAAATTGTGGCCATAAGTTTGTCCCTGCCTACAACATCCATGGTGGCCCAAGCTCGCACAGAGAATAACACCTCCAGGTTTTTTGTTTTCTCTTCTTTTGGTTTTTCCACCTCTCCAAAGATAGGCACAATCACTTCCTTATGACCCAAGCTATATGGTCATGCTGACCATTTTCTGATCATTATTTTTTTCATACTATTTTGTTTAAGTTGTGACGTGTCAAAATATAATCTTTTGATGAAAACCACATGTTTTGGTTTCCCTTTTGTGGTAGAATAGGTGGCTAATAGATGGCATTGTATAGAAATTAATAGTTACCTATATAAGGATCTTACTTTATTTACAAAAATCCAAAAACAATTGTGTATATATATATATATATATATATATAAACCAAAGAATAACAAAAATAAATAAAAAAATGAAATAAGATAAAAATGGATAAATAAAAACATTGCAATGTTGGGTAGGGAAGTGAAGGTGGGGACACAATGGTGGGTGAGTCCCAAAATCCTGACACCCACTCCCCCTCCCCTCCACCCGATGTTGTCCCCACTTTCCACCCTACACCCCCTTCATGCCACCCCCCATATCTCTTCTTTTATAGAATTCTCCCACCCCTAAAGCTCCCTAGTCCCCCTTACCCCTCTTGTAGTGCCCCATTTTATTTGACTACTATGAAAAAACAAACTTATTATTTGAGGGAATTTGTTCGCAGATGACTTGATTATTGACTCTTATTAGGACAATGAATTTCTTTTTAACATTATAATTGAGTAAATTTAATGATGATGAATTGGCTAAATTAATTCATGTAATTCTTAGACATATATTTTATGCAATCATGTGATGAAATGAATGATAATTATTAATTCTCTTCATGATTTCACATGAGACTTGGAAATATTAATCTCATATATGGCTAACAGTTTTCCTAGTGTGATAGGAAACTATAAGGAAACAATGACGCAAAACATCTTTGGAGTGAGTGAACATATAGTAACTATTTGATGATTATGTTTTGTATAATTGATGTGAATCAAGAAAATTACTGACAAAATGATGTAATAAATGCAAATACAAGGATTATGTTTTCTAATTTGATCCACACATGAGTAATGGGGCTGTATAGAGTTATACCAGGTACTATCAAGCCAGGTTGAATAGTTTCCCTACTTCAATCTACTAGAACTCCTTCTGTAGTTGGATTTGAAAAGTGCGGGACACTTCTACTCAATGGTTATATTATGTTGTGATGGTGGGATGTGAATTCAATCACTCATGATGATCAATTGAGAGGTGTGAAATAAGGAGAAAGACTTATTCCTCAGTGTCCATTAGTTTCTCAATAAGGGAAACAAGGTCAATGAGTAGTGTCTCCACTGTTGTTCCCATTCCTCATTGATCAAAGGTTAAATACTTCAATGAAATGTACACATGGTACCTTTAGAGTATGTTAAGTAAATCTTGAAGGGCACATGACATAAATGGAATCCTTAGTATCTTTATGAAAAGTTGTTAATGAAAACTAATGTGAAAAATGAATTTTAGAAATATAATGTAGAAGGAGAATTATTATTATACATTTAATGTAGGGGAAAACAATAATTATATTTAATTTTAGTTATAAAAGTTAAATGACCAAAGGGGTTGGATCTAATGGTGGAAATAAATAAGTTTTCCACCATTAGGAAAGGTTTAATTCACATGAGGACCTAACCCAAATCCATCGAGATACCTTGAGGTAGTGGTCAGATGTGTGTTTTCACCTAGAGATATTGTATTAAATGATATTTTGACATGTGCACACATGAGTGGATCAAAGCCCACCACCATGTCCTTCAATTTTTAATGTCAATTCCCGCTAGCTCAATTAGTTAAGGTGTTTTTTTTTTTTTTGCTAGGAAACCAGAGTTCAATACCCTTACGGTGTGTTTAGTCTGGAGGAGACACCCAAAAATCTAGCCATGTTAAGGGTTGGTGTGGCCCAGGTCGGATGTAATCCCTAGGAAATTTTGATGGTTAAGATTCCCCTCGGTTGTGGTTTCTTATCCAACGGTTGAAATGTTGGCCCCGCAAGTGACGAGAATTTCTAACAACCCCCAAAAGTTAGAAAAGTGAAACAAAATTAATAGCCTAACATAACATTTTTTAAGTATTGTTGTTGATTCATAATAAAGTCAAGCTAAGATAAAATAATAAGAAGAATTCCTTAATGATAAGGTTGTGTATGATGTTATTTTAAACCAATTCTTATTTTCTTACCTACAGGACTACCCTATGGTCTAAGAAACCTCGACCTAGGGACATTGAAGTTGTTAAAATCATTCGTGGATTGTACTCGACCTAGGCCACAACGACCCTTAAAATGGATGAATTTTTTTAAGTGTCTTATCCAAACCACCATGAGTTTCAAACCTTCGTCAACTTACAAAACAATACCCTCTAAATCCATGACTTTATTTTGATTAATTTGAATTGTAAGATAAAAAAAAGGCATGTTATAGTTGTATAAAGAAAATAGTAAAAAAACTAAGACATGAAAATACCCATGTAACACAAAAATAGGCAAATACCCATGTAACACAAAAATAGGCTTCTTGAAGAAAATCAAGGAAACATTTGACTACAATTTTTAGGAATCTAGAAAAGTTGTGTGAGGGAAATTATCTATAAAGAGAGGGTCTTGGGATTAACTATCATTGGATGGTTGTCACAATGACCACTAATGATTATTATTGAGAGTTGGTAATTTAAAGGCTATTAAAAAGTGGGGGTCTTGGGAGGCTTGTGATAAAGGTATTTTTCATGTAGTCCAATTATGGGAAGAAGAGTATCCACAATAATTGGTAGGCAGGTCACAATAATTGGTAGGGAGGTCAACCAGTGTATCAAATCAAGGGCGAAGTTAATGCAAAGTTTTGACGAATTAAATAGAAAGCTCCGACGAAGTTGGAATAAAGATTTAAGCGAAGTTAATGAAAAGTTTTGATGAATTTGACGAAGAGATCCGACGAAGTTGAGGCAAGGATTTCGAAAAGCTGACGAAAGGTTAAAAATTGGAATACATATTCGAAATATTGGCAAACGATTCTTCAGGTGATGGTGCTGGTAACTACTGACATTCTCTATAATATTTATGTGAATTTAATATGACAATTTGTATATGGTCAATGTGGTTTTAAAAAAATAAAAAAATAAAATGATGGTATATTGATTTTTTAATTTTATATTTTGAATCGTTGTACATTGTTTTATAAATGAAGGTGGAAAATTTTGATTAAAATATGAACGTAATTCATTTCTCGATACCAATTACAGTGGTGAAATCCTTATTTTAAATCATTACTTTTTATTTTGCTAGATTAGTTGATTCGTACAATTCAAAATTTACAATCTTAATGTAGAAATAGAAATGTAAATATAATTTGTTAAAAAATGGTTTGAGCTTCTTTCCATTCACCCGTGGAAAGATAGACCTTATCACTTCTGCCTTATTGGATGATAATTATTCCAACGCAACAATTTCCAGTAAATGAGTCATAACTTACTTGCCAATGAAACTATTAGAGTGCACGAATGACCTATTGGGAAAATTGTTGAAACTTTAGTCATTTTAAAGAAAAAATTTAATTCTATATAATATAGAAATAACTGAACGAAATCAATGCGATGTAATCTCAATAAGATGGACCCTTATTTTTTTTAGATACCTTGCACACACCCTAAGTAATTTTAACTTGAAGTTCACCTGCACTGGATCCTCAGTTTCATCTTTATTAAAAATGTTATCCATCTTCCCTAATTTGTTAAGAACCAAGGCTTTTAGGAATAGAGTGCGTGGAAATTTTTGGCAAGGGAGCTTCCCATTGTGAGTATGATGTCAACAAACCTTCCATCGCCATTTCAGAATTATCTTGTCTTATTGATCTGTACATAGCTATTATAATTGAATATCCTGATAATATATCTGTAAAAAAAGAGAGGCACATTGGGGGTTTCGGCGTTTACGAACATCCAACACAAAAACAAAACAACTATTCCTGAAATGCGAAATGAGGCTTATCAAAATTTGGTGGTCAGCATTTACAAACACCCAACGCAAAAAGAAAACAAAATGACAATTGCCGAATTGCGAAGTGCGAACAGAGTTTGGGCCCACACTTCGGGTTCGGAGTTTAAAAAAAAAAAAACTCTGTGCGCTCCAACAAATAACAGTTTGAGAAATTCTTAAGGCTAAGATATGAATTGAATGAGTTTACGAACTCAATAAAAAAATATCAATGGAGAGAACACCTTCGAATACGAAAAATCAAAATTTTCTTTCAATATGTTTTTCAAGATATAGATTACAATCTGTTTCAAGTATATATAAACAAAAATTGCCCTTTCGATCTCTAGAAAAATTTAATTAAAACGGTGATGGTATATCGTGGCCTTCAAAGGTTAAGGCGACCACCTGTTGAGCTATTTAGGGAAAGCCAGTAAAACTGTGCTTAATCCTCGAGTTTTGAAGGATCAAGACGACCATTGGTGCATCGTTATTCAGGCGGTGAAATGATTATAATTTGACATACTCCCTCTTAATCATTTCAAAACAAAAAAAAACATAAATATGTAATAAGAAATTGTTGTTAACAATGCATTACATCTTACAGACCCCAATATTATCTCTATGAATTTTAAACAATTCATTTACCAAAGGATTTGTAAATATGTCTGCAAATTGTTCTTCAAACCTGCAGAACTGAACATAAATTCCTTTACCATTTACTCGCTCTTGAATGAAATGATACCTCGTATCAATATGCTTACTATGCTTGTGAAAAACGTGATTCTTTGACAGTCCAATGACCGATTTATTATCACAGACAATCTGAGTTGCACCATTCTGCTCATGCAATAATTCATTCAATATTCTTCTCATCCATACAACTTGACATGCAGCTATTGTTGTTGTAACATACTCTGCCTTAGCAAAAGATAAAGTCACTATGGGTTGTTTCTTTGATGCTCATACAACTGGTCGTAATCNGAATGAAATGATACCTCGTATCAATATGCTTACTATGCTTGTGAAAAACGTGATTCTTTGACAGTCCAATGACCGATTTATTATCACAGACAATCTGAGTTGCACCATTCTGCTTATGCAATAATTCATTCAATATTCTTCTCATCCATACAACTTGACATGCAGCTATTGTTGTTGTAACATACTCTGCCTCAGCAAAAGATAAAGTCACTATGGGTTGTTTCTTTGATGCTCATACAACTGGTCGTAATCCAAGACTGAACACATAACTAGATGTTCTCTTCCTATCATCAATGGAACCTGTAAAATCACTATCAGTATATCCGATTAGCTCAAATTTCAAGTTTGATGTGTATCGGATACCAAAATCAGTTGTTCCAGCAATGTATTTGAGGATCCTCTTTCCTTCTTGTCAATGAGTACTTTTCGGAGGCTCCATGAATCTAGAAATTAAACTTACAACAAACATAATATCAGGTCTGTTCTCTGTTAAATACATAAGGCTTCCAACCAACTTTTTATACAGAGTTGGATCAACATATGATCCTTCACCATATTTGTTGAGTTTAGTACTAGTTGCCATTGGCGTTGCATATGGTTTACAATTCAACATTCTATGCCTTTTCAATACTTCATTTGCATATTTAGTTTGACAAATGAAAATGCCATCATTAGATTGATCCATTTCAATTTCAAGAAAATATTTCATTAATCCTAAATTAGTCATCTCAAACTCTGTTTTCATGGCATTTTTAAAATCATCTATAGATAGATGTCCAGTAAAAATCAAGTCATCAACATACAGACAGACAATCAAAATTTTACCTTCCTGGTTTACCTTTGAATACAAAGTTGGTTGACTTGGACTTCTATTGAATCCAACACTAATCATTTACTCATCAATCCTACAATATGAAACTCTGGATGCCTTCTTCAATCCATATAAATATTTCTTTAACTTGTAAACTTTATCTCTGTGCTTATCAATCTCATAACTTGGAGGTTGTATTACATAAACCTCTTCTTCCAAACATCCATTCAATAATGTAGACTTAACGTCCATCTGATGCATGATCCATTTATTTTGATTTGCAATAGCTAATACCATCCTCATTGTGTCAATTCTTGCTACAAGAGCAAAGGTTTCATTGTAATCAATACCAGGTTGCTGACTAAACCCCTGAGCTACAAGTCTTTCCTTGTACTTTTCAACTTGACCTTATGCATTTAGCTTAGTCTTATAAACCCACTTAACTCAAATATTTTTCTTACCTTCAGGTAAATCGACAAGATCCTAAGTGTTATTTCTTTCAATGGAATCAATCTCCTCATCCATTTCTTTTATCCAAACATCCTCTTTAGCATCTTCATAAAAAATTATAGGGTCACATGCCATCAATGCAAAGTTTGAAACCTAATCTACTTCTTCATTATGATCATATAAATCTCCTAATCTTGTAGTCTTATGACCTTTAAATCTGTTTTTCAATGAGGCCAAAGTAGGATTCGATTCACTACTTACCTGTGAATCTGTTTGATGTCCACCATGTCCAGATGGCTCGCCACGCTCATGAGTTTTGGGCATTATAAATTGATATGGGATGATATATGGTGCTTCCCTTTTAGAACTTCTCGT
This sequence comes from Picea mariana, assembly GCA_032191745.1. NCBI lineage: Eukaryota > Viridiplantae > Streptophyta > Pinopsida > Pinales > Pinaceae > Picea > Picea mariana. The sequence continues at coordinate 317,494 of JASDQU010102578.1, forward strand.
TGCAGGTGTATGTGCATGTGGAACCAACTGTCCACCTCCTTCAGCTTGCTCAACTCCATCATCATCTTCACGGGGTAACAAAACTCCTTTTGAAACAAATTTATCAATACTTCCATCCTAGGATTCCTCTTCCTTAAATTCAACATCTCTATTGATTACATACTTCTCGGTGATGGAATTGTAGAGTTTATATGTCCTAGACTCTTCACTATATCCAACAAAAATACATCTCTCGCTTCTATCATCCACTTCCTCCTTATTTCTTTAGGCACATGTGCATATGCCACACATCCAAAAATTCTGAAATAAGAAACATTGCAAGGCTTACTGTCCCAGGCTTCCTAAGGTACATGATTCCTCACAGTCTTGGTCAGACTTCTATTCAAGATATATACATAGCAAACCAACACATCTCCCCAATATTCATTTGAAAGATGGTTCTCTTTCAACATGCTTCGAGCCATATTCATGATGGTCTGATTCTACCTTTCAGCCACTCCATTCTGCTGTGGAGTATATCGAGTAGCAAACTGCCTTTTAATTCCATGAAAATCACAAAATTCAATGAATTCATTTAGTTTCTACTCACCTCCTCTGTCGGACCTCAGGACCTTAATGGTTCGACCACTCTCATTCTCAACCATAGAATTAAACCTCTTGAAAACTTCAAAGGCTTCATATTTTTGCTTCAACAAATACAACCAAGTCTTCCTACTAAAATCATCAATAAAAGTCATAAAATAAACACTACCAATCAAAGAAGGTGTTTGCATAGGTCCACACAAATCCGTGTGGACAATTTCCAATGGAGATTTTGCTCTATAAGAAACACCTGAAACAAACTTCTCTCTGTGATGTTTCCCAAGTATACAACTCTCACAAGAGATTGCAGGTTGCTAAATACAGGGAAACCCCTTTACAATCTGTTTCTTCTGTAACATATCTAAGCCACCAAAATGTAGATGACCATATCTCAAATTCCATAACCAAGATTCATCTGAATTTCTAGCTTTATAAGCATTCAAAGAACCACTCAAATCATTTCTCATAACAAGTGGAAACATTCTATTCTAGATCATCTCTACTCTTGCAATCAACTATTTGTTGGGTAATTTATCATATATTGTACATACCTTGTTATTGAAGAACACACTGTACTTTTTCTCCATCAGTTGTCCAACACTAATAAGATTGCACTGTAAAACAGACACGAAATAAACATCGTCAATGTTTCTTCTCTGATTATTCTTCGTATAAATTGGAACTACACCTTTGCCATTAACTGTAACCTTGCATTCATTTCCCAGTTTTTCTTCAGACTGAATACTAGTATGAATAGAAAAAATAAATCCTTATTACCAGTCACGTGGTTACTGCAACCACTATCCAAAAAGAAAATATTATTAGCACTTTCCTGAGTGACATTAAAAGTCAAGAGCACATGATTTTGATCATCCTGAAACTCATTTGTAATATGTGCAGACTGCTTTCCATCATCTGGCTTCTTCTTCCAACATTTATTAGCAAAATGCCAAAACTTCTTGCAATAATAACATTTTACATTAGATTTATCATACCTCTGATATTCTTCCTACCAGGGTTTGTTGTTGCTCCCTCTTAAATTAGGAGGATTCTACTGGGACTTCTCCTCAGACTCTGATTCAGTTTTGTTCTCCCTTCGACCAGAAAATCGACCTCCTCTTCCACGATTATAAGACCTTCCTCTACCTCTACCTCTGGTAATATGTAGTTGGGATTTGAAAGCATGCTCCACTGATCCTTCTTCATATCTAGATATCCTAGATTCATGAGCAACAAGTGAACTAGTTAATTCATCAATCTACATTTGACTTAAATCTTTAAATTCATCTATGGATACAACTACAGGTTCAAACTTCTTGGATAAACTTCTCAGCACTTTCTCAATAACTCTCTTATTCTCAACATCTGGTTCACAACACTCATCACTTGAGTCATGAAAGTACTAACACTTTCATTATGCTTCATCTTCAGATTTTCGAAGTCCCTTCTCAAGTTCTGCAACTTGACTATCTTCACCTTGGACACACCTTGATAACAGGTTTCAAGGATGTTCCAAGCCATCTTCGAAGATGCAGCACTAGAAATCTTTGTAAAAATGGATTTATTTAATCCTTGCTAGATTAATCCAAGAGTCTTGTTATACTTTTTTCTATTTTCCTTCAACAAAACACGATCAATGTTAGAGAGAGCCAATTTTGTTGCTACATCAGTTGGCTCAGCATTGTTAAATACATTGTATCCTCAACAGACTAACCGTACACTGCCAGCTGTACTGGACAGTTGTACTTTCTATTTCTGTCTTGCTTGAGCATATATAAGCTCAGCTATTTCCTATTGTCGGGAGCTCTTCAGTTCTGTTCTGTACTTCTTCATACATTTGAATATACTATTCTTTTCTCTCTGCATTTCTCTGTCCTTCACAATTTATCATGGTATCAGAGCTACAGCAGTAAGCCTCTTCACACAGTCGGGAGAGCAACTCGATCCTCACTGCGCAGAGCCTTACGGATCATTAGATCACGAGACACAGACTCTTTCACAAGGTTTGGAGAGCAGTCCGTCAAACTCTTGAAAGATTCGCGCAAGGAGCCTGCAGAGGTTGCAGAGCGTACTACGCTCGAAAGAACGAGGAAGCAGAGACTGAGAGAGAAGAAACTTTAAATATTTCTGTAATCTTTTCAAAGAATCGTCAAAGATTGACGAAGAAAAGCTGCAGGAGATGGAAACGCTTAAAGAACTTGAAGAAAATGTTCAAAATAGTTAAAGATACATGCGAAAGGCAGAATTGTTTAAAGATTTCTGAAATCGCTCAAAATCTGTCAAAGCTAGCAGCAGAAAACAAAGAATTCGTGAAATTCTTTCAAATCTTTGAAAGATTCACGAATCTTTTCTAACACAGGAGAACATTCCGTTAAATTCGGGAAAGAAAGCATCTCAGGCGCAAAGAACAGCCATTGAAGCCGTGCAATTCGTCCTGCGAACAAATCCGAGGCGGGAAACCAGTCCAGAAGGGACAAGAAGAGCGCGAAAAAGGCGAAAGAATTTCAGCCGTCAGATCTTGAATACAGGTCCGACAACCGTTGGATTAGCAAGAAGTTGCATGACGGTTAGTCGTGAGGAGCACACAGGTTATTTCACTTAAGAAATCCCGACGTCATCTTGACCGTCCGATCAAGAGACACGTGGCAAGATCCTATTCCATCACAAAATCGGGAATCGGGAGTTGGACGAGCGAGAGAATTAGCTCTCCAAAAACCCCGATACGCGAAATCGCGAAATTCCGAAA
>JASDQU010102578.1:320921-341882 GCA_032191745.1 Picea mariana
ATGATAGAAAACCCAGCAGAAAATTGATTTCTGAAATCTATATGACTCCAAATAGGATGTTTCCCCTCACCCTCAGAACTGCAAATCTGCATTTCTCTGTCCTTCACAATTTATCAAGCATGACCATCAATAACATAGGTCCATAAATCCTGGGAACGCAAAATCGTCCTCATTCAAATATACCAAGAGTCATATGACTTCTCGCTTAGGACAGGAACCTGAACATGAGAAGTACTACTACCAGACGCAACCATTTATATAAAATTTGAAAGAAATTAAATAAACCTTCACGTAGGAAAACAAGAAGGTAAAATTGGGCACCAACAGGGATTATTTACACTGAATTGAGCAAATAGCAGGATGGATTGCAAGCTCTGATACCAAAAACATCGGGGTTGGGGTTTACGAACACCCAACACAAAAACAAAACAACTATTCCCGAAATACGAAACGACGCTGATCGGAATTGAGGGTTCGGTATTTACAAACACCCAACTCAAAAATAAAACAAAACGACAATTGTTGAATCGCAAAGTGCGAATAGACTTTGGGCCCACACTTCGGGTTCGGAGTTTAAAAAAAAAAAGAACTTTGCATGCTCCAACAAATAACAGTTTGAGAAATGCTTAAGGCTAAGATATGAATCAAATGAGTTTATGAACTCAATAAAAAAATATCAATGGAGAGAACATCTCTGAATATGAAAAATCAAAATTTTCATTCAATATGTTTTTCAAGATATAGATTACAATCCGTTTCAGGTATTTATATAAACAAAAATTTACCCTTCGATCTTTGGAAAAATTTAATTAAAACGGTGATGGTATATCGTGGCCTTCAAAGGTTAAGGCAGCCACCACTTGAGCTATTTAGGGCAAACCAGTGAAATTGTGCTTAATGTCTTGAAGGGTCAAGACTGCCACCGCTGCGTCATTATTTAGGTGGTGAAATGATTATAATCTGACAATATCTGCATTCATCGAGTATTAATCCAGACCTTGAGACACACAAAGTATAGACCAAAGTTGTATTTCACGATGGACCCTTAATTGATTTCCTGGATTTTATATATATATATATATATATATATATATATATTATTAATCACCCAAATCTGTATATTAATTCTCATTTTACATGTTGAGATACGATAAAGTTGATGCACCTCTTGTGGTTCACACATCTGTCAGTCAAGATTATAAACATCTACAAGTATCAGGTAGGCAATGCAACCTGTTGTCATTATTACTTTGGTCGCCATACTTGCAACTCTAAGAAAATCTTCATGTACCATTTGATTGACTGTAATGACCTGCTCTAAAATTTCGTAATGGATAAATAAAATCTTACATAGTTTGATAATACTCTAATGTATGTGATATGTGAATTAATCAATACCTTAAACGCTTATTCAATAATTCAAGATCGATATTATTAATATTTTCCATTGTGAGTCTTATTTCAGAAATTTAGATATTTATATTCCATTCATGTCTACACCTCGATCTTACCTAGTTTAATAATACTCTTATCAATGTGATATATGGATTAATCAAAACCTTAAATGCGTATTCAACTATTCAAGATCGATATAATTAATCTTTTCCATTATGAGTCTTATTTCAGAAATTTAGATATTTATATTCTAGCCATGTCTACTCGATGTTCATAGCGAGTTTCATGCATAACTCGGAATTCAATCTGATTGCTCACTGCACTTAGATCAATAATGTTTTAGTTTCGACAAAATTATATCAAAGAGCTAATATGACTTAATACTTGAAGTTATACTTAGAACCCATGGGCAATAGCTTCTATCTTCTGAACTAATAGTTAACGTAAATCATAACTAATAGAGGATGTTATTAATGTCAATTATAACAAGTTACTAATCATGGAAATACAGTGTCTATCGATCTAATTGTTTATATATATATATATATATATATATATATATATATAATTGGATGTGAGTATTTCAGATGTAAATACTATTCCATGGAAATATACTGTGTATCGATCTAATTGTTTATGTTTTTATATATATAATTGGATGTGAACATACTGTGTATCGATCTAATTGTTTATGTTTTTATATATATAATTGGATGTGAGTATTTCAGATGTAAATACTATTCCATTGTACAGTTATATTATTTTTTCACCAAGAAAATGTCCTTTATATTATAATAAATATAAAAAGTTATCTTCAATACATAAGGGAATTCAAATTCAGTAGCTTTCCAAAAAAATCAAGTATTCCCCCAAATTACTGTCAACTTACAACTTATATGCATCAAAAGCATGAAAAACATTTAAACACCAAACACAAAATAAAGAAGATTAAAAAATATCTAAGTGCCTTTGAGGACTCAAGACACCTTCCACTCTTTGATAATAGAAAATTATGCCTTCCATAAGATCCAATGCCTGCTTTGATATCAAATCCACATCGTGATTGAATTCTCTCTATATGTGGCTTAAACTGATATAAGAAATATCGAAAATTAGGTTATGAATCCATTCCTTCCAAAAGTGAAAACCTATCACCTAAATGTAACTTCGATGATTCAACCAATTAATGATGAACTTTGAATCCCCCACAACCTGCAAATGATAAATATTTAATATGATCGTCATCAATAGGAGATCCCAAACTCCCAACAGTTCACCATGAGTATTTGTGCCAGCACCACAATTCAACTTCCACTTGTAACTAATTGACGCATTTATTTTAATCATCCCACCAGCTCCACACATCGAATTCAAACAGTGAGACACTTTATCAAACCATCCAATAGGTATATCCATTACTAATATAAGTGTTTTGAGAAGTTTTGTTTTGCAGCTCTTAACAACTTGAAAGTTCTCAAGCATAGCCAACACCCGAAAGTAAACAACTCTATCAGAGACCTTGCCTCCCTCAAAGATAATTGTGTTCATCTGTAACCACAACTACCAACAAATAAAACACTAAACACTTTAAACCAAGGAAAACGAAGCATCCAAACTCTAAAATAGACATTTAGCTGCTGCAAATTCTAATTGAAACTGAATTTAAGATATGATAACACCTCTTTCCAAACCATCTCATAAAAAAAAAATTGAACCACTAAATTATAGATAGATTTGTATCCCTAAAAACATAGCATACAAATACTAGGACCCATGCCACTCTTCTTTTATAAAATTTCCCTAGTTAATAACTTATTCTCCAAAGGGAACCAACTAAATAATTCAAGTTTGGTTGGAATATTCCAATCCCAAAGTGCCTTGTGCCACCACTTCGCAAAACATCTTCAAGATTGGAATGATAAGGCTGTATAGGCTTCCTTTGAAGCAACCTCCCCAAAATTTACATTCCACGACCAATATAACTCATCCAGATAGTTTGATAGGTAAACATCAGACTGGTTGAGAGCCATGATGTATATCCTTCACTCATCTGCTAAAAATCCATCAAGACCCAAATCGCCTTCCGAAATCTAGTGTGACATAACGAAACCCGGTCTTGGAGGAGACACCACCTGAAAAATATAACAGAACCCTCTATCCTATAAACTGTAAATAAGATTCTATGATAGCTTCGAACAAGATGAAAACCCAATAATTGAGTCCTCTCCAATTTCGATTGATGTACCATCCCCAGATTCCAAGAAAGACAATATGATACAATGTGAAATGAATTTAAAATACATCACCAAGAATTTGATACTTTGTAATATTTCAGAGGGGTTCCTCTGAACCATGTATTTACAGAATAATTATGAAGATACTTAGCTTTCACCACCTTGTTCCATAATCCATATTTTTTCATACATCTCCATAAACTTTTAACAGCCAATATCATTCAAACATATCCATATTCTTCAGTCCCCATCCTCCATAAAGTTTAGGACGATGAATCATCTCCTAATGACAAAGATGTACACTCTCCTTAGCCCTATTCCCAATGCATAAAAAACTAAAAATTTCCCTTCTAATCAATATTAGAACTCACTTAGGAATACAATACAATGATAGCCAATAAAAATATATACTTTCCAAAACCAATTTGGCAAGGACATATCTCCCCCCAATTAGAGCCACCTTTAACACTGGTTCCCTATATGCTTATCAAATTTGTTTAAGAGCTATCTCGAACGGTTTTTATAGTAATTCTCGACCTTGAGATAAAAACCCAAATATATTAGATACTTTAATTAAATAATGTTGAAATATATATATATATATATATATATATATATATATATAACCTTTACAGAAAGGAAACATTGCATATTAATATAATTGTTGTAGTTATAATTTTATGGGTTTTAAATGTTTTAGGTTTCCCATAGTTCATATATCAATATTCATAATAAAGTTAAGTTGCGATAAAATAATAACAAGAAATCTTAAGTTATAAAGTTATGTATGATATTATTTTAAATCAATTTTTATTTTTCTTTTTAGTGTATCTGTTACTTACAGGATTATCTGATGGTCTAAGAAACATCAAACTAGAGGCATCAAAGATGTTAAAATCATTTAAGGATTGCACTTGGCCTAGGCCACACCGACCCTTAACATGGATGGATTTTTTTGGGAGTCTCATCTCAACTACCATTAGTTTCAAACCGTGGTCGACTAAAGGAAACATACCCTCTAAATCCAATTAGGCTAGTAGCATTTCACTTTATTTTAAATCAATTAACTAATAAAAAAAATCAATTCAAAAGAACTCATAATTCATGGAAAATAATTAAAAATGAAAATCTTAACTCGATTTCAATTTTGAGCTAAAAAAGGCACTTTATAGTTATGTAAAGAAAGTAGTAAAAAAACTACCACATGAAAATACCCATGTAACACAACAAAAGGATTCTTAAAGAAAATCAAAGAAACATTTAGATCTAATTTTAGGAGTCACGAAAAGTTGGCTACGGGAAATTATTTATTTATAATTTTTTAAATGGTAATTACATATGTACTATACATATGAGTGACACATAACTAGGATAATTAATTATTTGTAATTTTACATAGAGGATGTGTGGTATAAATCTCAAATACTATAAATAGAGAGCTTTGGGATGAAGTATAGTTGGATGGTTGTTCATTATTATTGAGAGTTGGTAATTTAAAGGCTATCAAAAAGTGGGGATCTTCTTAAGCCTGCGAGTTTTGATCTTCAAATATTTCTACTAAAGGTATTTTCCATATAGTCGAGTGAGTCATTGAAAACTCTTTAATTTCAGTTTGTTATCGTATTCTAATGGTCATAACATTAGAATATAGTTGTGGTATAGGTATTATATATACATTATTGATGTACATATTAATTATTATTGATGTACATATTAATTGATTTGGATTTGTGTCTTTTCTACTCATGTTTTATTTTCTTGATCTTGTTAACTTTATATTGTTTTCTTGGCTATATTTTCTTGCTCTAGTTTAACAATGGTATCAGACATATGTATGATACCTACGATCCCATGGAAAAATTTTCTTACTCTAGTTTTGACACATTTTAACAATGGTATCATAGATATGTATACCTACGATCGATCCCATGGAAAAATAATTTATCAGAACATGATATTGATCTTATGAGCCTCGTAGTTTATCGGAGTACTATAGTTTTTAGGGCCTGGCATATCATGAGAGTTTTTCCATGGAGTCGAAGTGCAGTGAGAATGTGAAAGGAAGGAGTTTTGAGCAAGCTGCAAATAGATCTCCAGTTCATGGATTTGGTTAAAAAAATAATTATGTGAATTTTTTCCAAGAAAGAAGACGTGAAGCCAAAGAGATCGAGAGCCACTCGTATGTCTTCCTGGTGATTTGATGGAAGAGAGACGCCATTTTTTGGAAGTTGAGAAGCCACCCAACCACCGTGAAAGAGCAGCTATTGAATCACTGTGAGGAAGGATCAATCTGTCGGCTCAATTGAAATATTATTCACAGCAAAAATCTTCAACCTGTGCATATCTCTGACCTGTATTGGGAGATGAACCCATGTTTCAAATCAAAAGGAAAAGTCAATATTTGTCTTATTTATGAACACGCAAAGAGAACCATTAAAAGAAAAAAGAACTGAATATGAAACAAGAACGCAAACCCTAAGCATCCCTCGAACTGGCGAATGGGTTTCACGTCTGAGTCTTGCAGTCTCCCTATTGGTTTTGGATGAAGTGATTTCCCACAGAAATGGCATTTCGATCTGGCCAATAATGGGAGAAGCGACTTGCAATTTGGAGATTTAATTGCAGTTTGAAGAGTAGAGAACCACCTCACGACATGTGCATGTGATTTCATTATTGAGTAAGTAATGGAAAATTATAAAGCTAAGACTAGACTATTTTTATGAGATATATTCTTTGATTGAGCGAAAATCAATATTTTAGAACTTAAAATCAAAGTATGGTCATGTGATGTTTTGATATTTTTGGAACGGAGCAATATCATTTTTTAAATATCACTTTTTACAAAATATCATTTTTTAAATATCACTTTTTACAAAAGGTGAATTTGAAAGGCTTGGTGTGAGGGGATTTAGAAATAATTTACTATAACAAATATAAAGCATAAGAAAATTGAAAATTTATGTGGAGGAGTTTTCTCCATTATTATAGTTAAATGTACTTGAAGTTACAAGGGTGTTAAAGAGTGTTGGTAAAGGTGTTATAAGGATTTTTTGGAATTTATAAGGAGTCCTTTTAGACCAACCCGAAATTGAATAAGGGGGTATTAGGATCTTTGAGTGCATGTAAGTCATTGGTTATCTCTCTTCCATATTAAGAATTGAAGAAATATTTACAATATTGCACACATTAATTAACTCAACTACAGAATCTACAATTGCAATAAACAAGTGCACTCTTAGTACAATGATTACTTGTTTACAAGTAACGCACAATAAAGTTGATATGTTCAAACTTCAAAACAAATTGTTGTCTAATGAGTTAAGTTTGATTTGACATCAACACTATCATTTAAATATTCTTCAAAATAATAACTTGATTGGATTACATATTGATGACCAAAACGACATCAATGATGAAAGTGACTTTAATGAAGATATTCAATTCACTAATGATGACACTCATAAACATGAAGATGAATTAGATGAAGTCCCTATTACAAGAAAAGTTATGGATAAATTTAAGGAAGGAATTAGAATTGTTCGTCCGTGTGAAGAATTACAATTTAAACATAATAGATATGGCTTAGAATACAAGAAGGTTCATGATACCCTTTTTATTCCTAATTATAGAAAACCTATTTTCTTTGTAAGTGGAGGTTTTTTGAATGATGATAAAAAAAAAAAGCTTGAGGAACAGGTACAAGATATTGTTGACAATGATGACCATGATGTTGATGTTTCTACAGGTATTCCAAATTTGTATGATTAGTCGGATAATGAACCCATATGGTGAAAATACTCTCACTGGTTTGTCCATGATTAGTTGAAGTGTTTTGATCTTCACCCATGCACTTTTGGGGGAAGACCTATCATCTCTCATTAAGGTGTCAAAAGAACAAGAAAATTCAGTGAAAACATATTCATATTGAAGGTTGGGAACTTGGCATTGGTGTTTGGAAGCAAATTTATTGGAACACTCTTATCAACGAATTTATACAGAGATACAACCACACTTGAATGGTGATATTTCTACAGTTGATGGACATGACTTTTTGTTAGTATTGGATGATACAGGGCATGATCAGTGCCTTCTTGATATAGTCTTCTGATTTGAATATCTAGTCTCGAGACTCCACTCGTAGACAGTTTGATTACCATTTATCACTTTCAAGGGGGGTATATCTGATGGTATACACTTCTCACCTTTCAGTTGACAGGGGGGAACTTAGTAAGGATATGTCAGACTTCAAGTTTCGAAGTCTACCTTGATGGATTACAATTCATTTAGGATAATGAACAATGTTTTTAAGGATGATGATGGATTTGATGGCTTGAATTGGTCAGTTTGATCTTCACAAGAGTTTCATTGAGACTAACAATTAATAATCAGGATTCAAGTTTCAAATCCCTATCAGTGCAACAAAAACAAGTGATTTCATTCATGAAAATTTTAACTAAACTCCTGCATTTTGGACTTGTGTTTGTTCAGAATTGAGTTACAATTTGTGATAGTTACCATTGTTCCTTTTGTAAGTATCAAATACTATTGAAATTTAATTGTGATTGTAAGTGGGTGCATTTGTTGTTAAATCCAACACCCATTATGGTATTTAATGTTTCTATTGTCGAGTTGGATTATTGTAAAAGGGTGGATTTTTAAGAAGCCCTCTTTCAGCTAGCAATAAGACCCGAAACAAAAGACAGATTCTGAACATGTTTTTGTCTAGAAATTTCCATACTCTGCTCACAACAAACTCAGTGAAGTCAATGAATTTGCTAATGATCAGATGATAGCTCAGTGTTTCGATCTTCATCTGTGTATGCATTGTGAAAGCATACACATTGTTCTAGTAGCTTATATAGGTGTTGGATCTCTTCTTGGCCATACTTGTGAATGACGATCAAGGGAATTTGAACCACTTGTCCCTGATAGGGGGCGAATCTAAAGTTTTCAGTCAGGTTCCAAGTTTTATTTAGAGCCTGTGAACAGATGATCAAGTATGCAACCTAGTTCCTGGTATGCAGTCTTGTCCCTGAACATATTGTTGTTGATATGGTTTTTGGTAATCCTAAAACCACTCATAGTTTTTTTAGCCTTGAGCTCTTGATAGTTTGTGGTCGGATTAAAAATACTAATTAAGCAGAAGACATGAAGTTCTTCTTGTTACATTTTCAAGATTTTGAGCCTTCAACTCTTGTTAGTTTATGGTCATCTTAAAATCATGCCATTTAAGTGAAGACATCATCTTCTGCTAGAAATTTGGTTTGTGGTTAGCCCAAAACCACCAAATGTGTTTGTGGTCACCCATAAATCACCAATTTAGTAGAAGATATTTTTTCAGAGTTCAGAGAGGATATTAAATCCTCTGAATATTTTCTTAATACATGACTAGTTGTGAAGAAGTGATGGCTTTTCAGGCAAGAACGAACTTATGATTAAGGGGGATGTTGAAAACTCTCTATTCTCAGTTCGTTATCTTACCCTAATGCTCATACCCTTAGAGAAAAGTTGTGGTATATGTACTATATATACACCAAATACAAAATAAAGAAGATTATAAAATGTTTAATTTCCTTACATATATTATATGTGATATACTATAACACATGTAAATATAAAAATATATTTTCACTAAAATCAAATTCAACAACTTTTCAATAAAAATATAAACAAAACAGTAAAATCAAATTTAGCAGCTTCCCAATAAAATCAAGTAGTCCTCTAAATTATTCTCATCTTACAACTTACATGCATGAAAAACATGTAAACACCAAATACAAAATAAAGAAGATTAGAAAATGTTTAATTTCCTTTCAGACCCAATACACCTTCCACTATTTGATAATAGAAAATTATGCTTTCCATAAGATTCAACGTCTTCTTTGACATCAAATCCACATCTTGATTGAATTCTCTATATATATATGGCTGAAATTGATATAAGAAAAATTCAAAATTAGGTTAAGAGTCCATTCCTTCCAAAAGTGAAAACCTGTCACCTAAATGTCACTTGGATGATTCAACCAATCAATGATGAACTTTGAATCCCCCACAACCTCGAAATGATAAATATTTAATATGATTTCCATCAATAGAAGAGCCCAAACTCCCAACAATTCTCCATGAGTATTCATGCGAGGACCATTGTTGAACCTCCACTTGTAACTGATCAACCCATTTATTTTAATCATCCCAATAGCTCCATAGTTTGACTTCCCGTGCTGATATGCTCCATCAAACTATCCAATAATTATATCCATCACCAATACAGGTGGTTTGATAAAGTTTGTTCTGGAGCTCTTAAGAACCCGAAGGTTATCAAGCATGACCAACACCTAGAGGTAAACAACTCAATCATAGACCTTTCCTCCCTCAAAGATCATTGTGTTCCTGTGTAACCACAACTTCCAACATATAAAACACAATAACACTTTAAACTAAGGAAAACAAAGCATCCAAAATCTGAAACAAAGATTCAACGAATCCGAATTCCAATCGAAACTCAATTTAAGATATGATAACACCTCTTTCCAAACCATCTAATAAAAAAAATATTGAACCATTAAATGATAGATATATTTGTCTCCCTGAAAACATAGCATACAAATGCTAGGACCCATGCCACTCTTCTTCTGCAAATTGTCCCTAGTTAGTACCTTATTCTCCAAAAGGAGAAAACTAAACAATTTAAGTTTGGTTGGAATATACCAATCTCAAAGCGCCATGTGCCACCACTTCGTAGAACACCTCCAGGATTGGAATGATAAGGTTGTAGAGGATTCCTTAGCAGTAACCTCCTCCAAATTTACATTCCATTACCAACATAACTCATCCAGATAGTTTGATAGGTAAACACCAGACCGATTCACATCCCTGATGTATACGCTCCATTCATCTGCTAAAAAGCCATCAAGACCCAAATCTCATGTTGACATCCATTGTGACATAACCAAACCTAGCCTTGGAGGAGACACCACCTAAAAAAGATAATAGAACCCTCTATCATATAGGTTGTAAATAAGATTCTATGATAACTTCGAACAAGATAACAACCCAATAATAGAATCCTTTCCAATTCAAATTGACATACCAGCCCCATGATTGCAAGCAAGCCAATCTGATATAATGTGAAATGAATTTAAAAGAAAATTCCAAAAATTCGATACTCTGTAAGAATTTAGAGGGGTCTCTCTGAACCATGTATTTACAGAATAATTATGAAGTTGTTTATCTTTCAGTACCTTATTCCGTAATCCATCTTTTATGATGCATCTCCATAAACTCATCATAAAAATTTTAGCAGTAAGTGCCTGGCCAAACATATCCATATTCTTCATTCCCCATCCTCCATAAAGTTTAAGACGAGAAATGTCTCCCAACAACAAGATGTACATTCTCCTTATCCCTATTCCCAATGCATAAAAGGATGAACATTTTGCTTCTGGTCTAGATTAAAACCGACTTAGGAATACAATACAATGATAAGCAATAAACTCATACACTTTCCAAAACCAACTTGGAAATGACATATCTCCCCAATGGGAGCCATCCTTAACATCGGTTCCCTATACGGTTATCAAATGTGTTTAAGAGCCATCTCCGATAATATTTACGGTAATTGTCGGGTTTGAGATAAAAACCGAATTTATTCGATACATATTACGTTGAATAAATCATGTTGAACTATATATATAATAGTTTGCAGAAAGGAAAGATTATATATTAATATAATTGTTGTAGTTATAATTTTATGGGTTAAAAATGTTTTAGGTTTCCCATACTTCATATATCAATATTCATTGTATTATATATATATAATAATAATTCTTTTTGGAAAGTGGTGTATTAACATCCATAATATACTAAATATATATGTTTTGGTTGAGTAAATTATGTTCAATTATATACAGATATTGGGTTGAGTAAATAATGTTGAACTATATATATAGATATATGATAATTTGTTGAAAGGAAACTTTATATTAATTTATATATTAATATAATTGTTGTAGTTATAATTTTATGGGTTAAAAATGTTTTTTGGAAAGTGGTGTATTAATTTTTATAGTATATTTGTGCCTCTCGAGTTGAGTTGAGGCTTGTTGCAATAAGGATGTATGTGAATGTTATTGTTAAGTTTAAAAACATTAAGGGTTGGTCAAAAGAGATTAACTACAATATCAGAGTCAAACAAGGTTGCCTTGTCCATAGCCTTTTTGTCATATACATTAACAAGTTAGAAGATTTCTTGGAAAAAGCAAGTTGTGTCAGCCCTACTCTCACTGGTATAGTCATTAATCTCCTTTGTTATGCCGATGATATCATTCTTATGGCAAGGAGTCCCCATGAACTTCAAAACCAACTAAGAATCCTCAAGTATTTTTGCTCCAATATGGGTATGATTGTTAATACTGGTAAGACTAAGGTCATGATTATTAAATCCAATAAGATCCCTTATTTTACCTTTGTATATGACAATAACAAATTGGAGGAAGTGACTTCATACAAATATCTTGGAATTGATATTCACCACAAACTAAATTGGAATTATAGCATTGAGAAAAGGATTATTGGGGGATTTAAAGCTTATTATGGGCTTGAAAACAATTGTAAATCAACTGATCTTTGGAGTTGAGATAAGAAAAAACTCGTCTTTGAGACTCTTGTTATGCCTGTTATTGTTTATGGATGTGAAGTCTGGGGATGTAGTATCTCTCTTGAATCCTAGAGAAAGATAGAGCAAATACAAAGAATTTTATAACCTATAATCTCAAAATTAAAGGAAACATGCTCTATCGCATCCTTCTCTTAGAAACAAGCCTCTCCCCCATTAAGAGCATGGCTATGACTAGATACCTAATGTATCAAAACAAGTTAAACAACATGGAAGACAAGAGGCTTCCTAAAATTGCTTCAAAATTTAATCATAACCACCATCGACTCAAGCGAGGATGACAAAAACATGCCCAGTCTTGGATAAACTATTGGGGAATCATGGAAGACACCATTTTGTAGAATAAATATACTATTAAAAAAAAGTCAAATCGAAGTTTAAGGAGAAAATGTGGTGTGATAAAGAGTTACAAGAAAAAAGAAAATAAAGTTATTATAAAGATGTAATCAACCCTATTCTATAAGATCAAAATTATCTGTCTTTTTTTCCAAGTGTAAAGAAAAAAATAAGCATTGCTAAGATGAAAACAAATTCTCACGACCTCCATAGTGAAACCGGGTGTTGGTCAATTCCTAAAACGCTATGCGATGAATGCATGTCTCACCTTTGTGACACTAATAAGGTTGAAGATGAAAAGAACTTTCTCTTATATTTCCCAACCTATACCCATATTAGATCTCATTTTCAAAATATTTGTCACACTACCAACCTTCCTAACCTCTTAACTCAACAAAAGTATGGTGATCTTGGAAAACTTCTCTTATGTTTTTCGAGCACAGAAACAAAATTCTAAAGAATCACATGTAATCACTTACTCTCTTAGGGTCTGATAAACGAATTCGGTCTTAGTGGACGTTAATCATCATCATCATTAAAAAATTAAAATTTTGTTATTAATTGTTGATTTTGTATAGTACACAAAGACTAACTAGTTGGAATTTTAATAATACTATTTTATTTATTGAAAAGTAATTTTCTATATTGTTCGAGTTCTAAAAAATTGGTAAATAATTTCTTTCGGAGGAAACGTTCAAAAACGATTATGTAAAAAAATAAATAGATAAATAAAACAAAATCAATATCATATTCACTTTAAGCTATTGATTAAACGATATGGTTTATTACACAATCTATAAATGAAGGCTATAGTATTTCATACAGTGTGAGTGGGCCTAATGGTTAAGAACATGTGTTTCCTCTTAAGAGGTCACAAGTTAAAATCCAGAGGGGGGTAGGGTATGTATACCTCTATAGACTTTACTAGTCAAATCACTGGGTGGAAAGGGATCCCTTGTCCCACAAACAAGGGGGTCTCATACACCAATTTAATGTGGCTTGATCGTGACCTTAAAAATAGATTATTAATAATATATTATTTTATTTTAATTCAAAGTTTATATAAAAATATGGTTTATTACATAATGAAGCATATAATATTTTATATATGTACATTTATTATTATTATTTTACATTAATTCAAAGATTCAAAGTTTATCTAAGGGTACGGTTTAATACATAATGTATTAATGAAGGATATAGTATTTCATATATTTATTATTATTATTTTATTTTAATTCAAAGTTTACAAAATTTATATATAAAAATTATTGATTACCTTTTTAGAAATTGAATTGACACTATTGCACAACTTTGGGTGACCTTGTCTTAAGTAAACGAAACTTATGCAATAGCTTAAATTAATCTGTATAACTTTTTCAATTAATATATTTATATAAACTCATTGAAAACGGATTGTGTGGTAACCGGTAACCTTAGTCCCTATTACCTATGAGTTGTTGTCAATGATTATATAGAACATTTTTATGTCACTTGAGGACAATGTTTGTTTGTATGTTTTAGATTATTAATCAACCAAGTAATAAGTTAATTATTTATTTAAAAATGATAGAATTTGGGGCTAAATCATTACATGTGGTATGAGAGTAATTTTTAGCACTCTAGGACCATGGATCCGTTATAATTCATGTTCTTGTAATATTTTGAACAATTTTAAATGTGAACTAGTTAAAATTTGAAAATTTCTCGGATTTAGGTCCTCCTTCCAAAATAAAAGCTTTTGTTATGTGTCTTCTTCTAATCAATGTATTAGCCTTCTGGTATCTTTTACGAATTTTGATGGAGACTTGTGGATTTCTTGACTGGCCTCCTGTTATGAATGAATTCAACGATTGTGTTACAAATTCCGAATTAGTTGATCTCGGTTGCAGATTCACTTGGACGAATGGTCAGGAAGGTGGAGCCTCTCTTTTTCCTAGGAGTATGGCATGGGTTACTTCAGCACTGTAGTGCTTGGTACTCGGACATTGGCTCGAGGAATTTTCTCTACCCCTTCTTACCTTGAAAAAAGCAGGGTCACCTTGCATCCTTGAACCCATAACCATCTTTCGGCTAACCTAGCCTCCTCCGTCCCTCTTCTTGTTACAAGTAATTGTGTATAGAGGATGTGTAATAGGTATGGGTAGGGTTTATATGGGTCAAGGTATGCCTCCTCCACACCAAATTACACATGTGAACTCTCATCCCAAAGAATAAGAGAATGTTTAGGAACAAGAACACAATTCTACTAGAGAATTAATGAACATGGTGCAATCACTCTAGAGAATGTATGATGTGTTGATAAATATATTAGAGAGAGAAGAGGGAGGGGTTTCCATGCATTTTGAAGGATATGAAAATCCTACCAATAATCACATGCATAAAGAGTTAGCAAAATTTGAACTCCTAGAGTTTTTGGGATATATCGATGGACGGACAATTGAGGCCTCATTAGAGAATATGGCAATGTGTTTTTCCCCAAGCGATTACAAATCCAA
Source organism: Picea mariana (assembly GCA_032191745.1). Classification (NCBI taxonomy): domain Eukaryota; kingdom Viridiplantae; phylum Streptophyta; class Pinopsida; order Pinales; family Pinaceae; genus Picea; species Picea mariana. The sequence continues at coordinate 336,059 of JASDQU010102578.1, forward strand.
CCATAAGGTATGAAGGACTATGTTTCAACTAAATGGGAGTTCCTTATTGTGGTGGAAGACACTTCTATCACAACCGGGGATGGACATATCTAATATTTCTTAGGATATTTTTGAGGATACTTTTCGAGAATGTTTTTTTCTTGAAGAGTTCATTGAAGAGAAACTAAGTGAATTTAATTATTCATGACCTGGAACTAGACCGGTTCTTGAGTACGAGGAAAAATTTATGGAATTTTAGAGATATTCCCCATATCTAAACACTAAAAAATTGTGGGTCAAAAGGTTTTTTTCTTGACTAAACTACAATATTAGAGCAAAGGTGAGGATCCTATGCATTATACTTTGCATGAGGAAGTACAATAGGTCATTATAGATGGAGAGGATATTGATAGTACTAGACAATAAAGACGACAGAGACATATGAGTTAAAGAGTTCATAGGTTGGCACCATCTTAGACAACTAGTAGACCCATGACATTATGGATAGATGTGTCGAAGGGACCAATTATTAACACATAGTTATTCCAAAAAGGTGGCTAGAGACCAGCATATGACCCATTAGTACCACAACTTCGTCTGGCATAGCATTTTGTATCTGCATAGTAGACAAGTATACCTTCTTTTACTCAGTCAAGTAGCAAGAGTCAACCCACTAAGAGGGGGTGTTGGAATTGTTCAGAACCACAATTTTGGAGGGATTATCCCCAAGAACAAAGGGGATATGGTAGAGAATAGATCGATATGATAGTGGAATATTTGGCAAGGCCCATATGATTCATGCAATGGTGAATAACTGTGAGGCCAACAATTAGTCGACAGTGCTGGATAATACATGTATGGTTAATCAACAAGGTCTTTGAATATTGATAGAGCCATGAGCTATTGAAATTTTCATATCATATGTTGCATTTTCTATATTAAACATATAAGTAGTAGAACATATTGATTTTAGTCAAGGAGAAATGACATCGAGAGTGAAGCAAGATGTAGTATTTTTGGTAAAGGATTGTGATATCGTATTTGATGTGTTTGTAGCTTCAAGGGTATCTCTTTTTGTGCCAATCTTGGAATCCTACGATATACTGATCAAAAGAATTGGTTTGAAAATCTTGAAACAATGGTAGAATGTAAGAATAATACAATTTAATTTCTAGGTGATGTAGGTCATAATATAATTTTACTTGGAATTAACAAAGGAGTATCATTGAATCACTAAGATTCATAACATATTTTCAACTAAAGATAAGTATGCAAAAATGATGCACTTTATATGCAAAATTATCTATGAATGAAAATGAAGACTCAGCAAGTTTAGAGAAATACGATATTTTTTCAAAACATAAAGATCTATTTCCAGAGGAATTACCTCAATTACAACCCCAAATAGAACTATAATTCATGATTGAACTCAAATTCAAAACGAAACCCATCACAAAAAATCCATATGCAATGACGGCTTCAGAATTGTGGGAGTTATAGATGCAGTTAAAATAAATTTTTGATTTCAGTCTTATAAAAGAAAGCATATCATTGTGTAGAGAACTGGTGATATTTGGAAAGAATAAAGATGGATCATGGATTCTTAGTATTAATTACCGACAGTTTAACAAGGTGACAATAAGCAATCAATATAATATATGTTACCAAGAATTGTCCATATATTTGACCAAATGAAGGGAGAGATAGAATTTTCAAAAATAGATTTAAGATTAAGATATCATGAGTTAATAATTAAGGAATAAGCTATTCCTAAAATAGAATTTAAGACAAGATTTATACAGTACAATTTTATTGTATTGCCCTTCAAATTAACAAATGTTGCAGAAGTGTTCATGAGTCTGATGAACAAAGTATTTGGAGAATATTTGGATAAGTTTGTGAAAGTATTTATAAATGATATTTTGATATATTAATGATCATAAGAGCATAATGAACATTTATGACTAGTTTTGCAATCTCTCGGAGAAAATAAATTATATGAAAAGTTATCTAAATTCTCATTCTATGAATCTAAGGTTCACTATTTAGGACATACTATCTCAGTGGAAGGAATCACGGTTCATATGTAAAATATCAAGGAAATCATGGGATGTTAGACACCTACAAACATACACGAAGTATGTAATTTCATGGGATTGGTAAGTTATAATCGAATATTTGTTGAAGGATTTTCAAATATAACAAATCCTATAACATAATTGCAAAAGAAAAATAAGAAATTCATATGGAAAGAAAAATGTGATGAATAATTCCATAAACTAAAATAATTCTTAACAATAAATATTGTTTTGAAGGTACCCAATATGGATCAAGATTTTTTAGTATTCACATATATGTCAAATGAAGTACTATGTTGTGGCCGCAACAACCCTCCTTATTTTTATTTTATAAGACAAATAAAAGGAGTCCCATATTGATCCTAACTCTAAATCCTAACGTACCATTACTTACAACATATATTACCTTTCCACTACTCTCAGAGATATGGATGTATATATCGAGTGATTGCATACCCTTAGGCTTTCCTTGTTGACTGCATAATATTAGGCCAATCTTTTCCTATATCCCCTTCTCACTTTAGGAATGTTTCTTGGGAATATTTCCATGAAATCATTTTCATCATTGACTATTGTTTTGGTACCTCGGAGATAGCATTAATAGGTCACTTATCACCTTATCATACATTTAAGGTTAAAGTGGTAGCATTGACAAATATAAGGTCACTAATTTTCTCAAAACACATTAAATAATTAACAACCTTCATTCAATTCAAGAAAACATTTATATAAAATGAAGCAATGAGAAAATGAAGAATAACTAACCTTGGTAACAGAGTAGCGTGAAATAACCTTGTCGGTTCTTTATTTGGCAGATCTAACATCGTTTCCCTCAGAACCATTGAAATTCCTCATGATATTGGAACTTTGAAGTTCAAATTTGAAGTACAATCAATTGTAATAATTATGATAGCCAAATCATGATCTATTTTGGTTTTTGTAGTTTCATCAATTCATCTTGTCCATGAGGAGAATTTAGAGATATAAAATAAACCTCAAAACAATAAATGTACTATCAAAATCGACTTTATAAGAACCAATCATATTTTGAGAAGATGACATCATCCCCACAAGATGAGTTGACATTGCTTAAGTTAAAAAAAAAAAATTGTAACATTTTGAATGGTTGATAACAACCCATAATTATTATCGATAATATTGTAAGTAAAATAGTCAAAACAAAAAGTAGTTATACATTACTTTTGAATATAATATAGATGTACTAATAAAACAAAGTACTTTTAAATATATGATATGTATTAATAAAGTAAATCATTTTTTAATATTTAAAAATAAAATACTAATTTAAAAGTAATAAACATGATAATTAAGTTATATATATTATTCACATTTTATTTTTTTAAATTACATAAAACTATATATATATAAACCAAACCCATTTTACATAATATAATTGCATAACATAAATGTTTTATATATATATATATATATATATATATATATATATATATATATATATATATATATAAATTATATCACCTAAAATATATGGGTTTGGTTTATATATATAATACCCAACCCATAATATTATAATAGCCCTTCATAGCATATGGGGATTGCACCTCGTAATTTAATTATTTGTAATAGAATGCATAATATTTTCTATATGAAGGGTTTGTATATAATGTAAATAAAATATGGTAGTATATGGAGTATTTATATCATATTAAATATATTACATAAAATAATATAATAAAAAAAAATTATTTCTTTGTAATTTTTTATTCTGATTTCTCAATCCAACAATGGCATCCTCCGCTAATGAAGGAGCTACCTCTTCTTACCAAAACATAGTGACCGCTAGTAGTCAGGAGATCAAGATTCCCTCTCATACGCTTGACTTCACAAACTCTCCCAAACCAATGGATATAGAACAGAGAAAAGAGAACAAGCAAACCTCACGAAGTTCAGATCTCATCTTCAGACAAGACCCGCAGACCTAGAAAGATGACAAGAAAGGGAAATCATCTTGCATCTTGCAAGAAGAGTAGATTCCATAGTAAAAAAACATGTCATCCCTTCTAGGGGAAGATGATCAATACACATAGGACCATGCCCTCATTTTCAAATTCATGGGCCTTTGGCCATTCGAGAAGGCCCTCACATAGTGGATCAAAAACCGATGGAATCCCAAAGGAGAGTTCACTCTCAAACTAGGATCCAAAAGATTCTTTACGACAATATTCAACTAGGTCGAACTCTACATGAGGATATGGAAACATAACTTTATCCCAAGAAAGGAGGACTTCACTACAACCCTGATTTGGATCAAAATATACTCGCTCCCATAGGAGTATTTGTAATGAACCCCAAAATTGGGTAATCAAAAAAAATTATAGGGGGAGTAACTATAGTCTTATTGTCAATGACAACATAGATCTGGATAATGTTTTAAACCATTCATTACCCAACTCAATTCTTCGATTTAATTTAAAGAATTTGTTAAATCAAACTATCCATAAGAGGAATAATACTCTAACCATAATTCTATCTTCACATATTATTATTCTATTATTCTTGTAATTCATAAAGGTTTTCCATATTCATTTATATCTAAACTAGTAGGACATAACGATATATTCTCATAAAAAAATTTTATGCTATTCTTTGTCATGCATGAGGGTTCCTTCCACATTAATTTAATTGTAAACTTAAAAAAAATGTCATTCTTATAACTTAATAAGGAGAACCTCAGGTTCTTTTCAAGGTCCATGTTTTAAGGAACACCATGCTGAGAAAAAGTAGTTAGTACTAGGATTTTTCCAATCCTATGTGGTGACCCATGTCTCACGAAATTTCCAATGTACGTTACCCAACGTTTCAAGGGATAGGGAAGCTCTTAGAAAACCAAGCAGATGACAATAAAAACCTACACTAGGAAATTAATGCAACTGACGTCATTATTTAAAACACATTAACGGTGTAGCAATGCCCATCATGCCAGGCCTACCTCCCATGTACTCGTGAGTTCTAACACTTCAGATACCTAACAAATCCAGGCTATCCACTTCATGGATTTCACATGGCAAATAGGGAGACACATACTCTATCATTTTTCCACTATAAGCACTAGGTTTGAGACACCATAACGTCCATTTCATACATTGTTTTCATTAGGCTTTCCTCTACAAACGCCATTTCTTGTGGCTTGGTTTCTCTATAGAACCACGGAACGAAACAATTGAGCCATGGAGAATAGACAAGTTGGTGTGCCTCGAATAATAGAGGTAAAACTTATAAGCATTGACATTTTGTTTTTGAAAAAGTTCAAGATAAAGTGTTGTCTCTGTTAGGATTATACAGTCTGTTCCATTTTCTTTTTTAGGTTGTTTCAAAGGTCTGAAAAGCCATGAAGAATAATCCAGTATGTGTAGCAGTAGTGCTCATTTGTATAGACTACACATCCTATGATTTACTATGTTGATACTAAGAGGGGGGTGAATTAGTATCAAGTACAATTTAAAACCTTTTTCAACTTATAATTAAACCATTAAATTATATCCAATGAGAAATGAACAATGGTATAAGAGTTACACCAATACACCACAATACACCATGCACAATATATGACAAATAATCAATAGTTTTTGTTCAAGGGAAGTAATGACTTCCAAAGGTAGCTACAGCTTCCAAATGTAAAGGGAGGGATAAAACTCCAAGAGGAATATACAATCCTCCAATATCAAGAGAGATCTGAACTCTCTATCCTTGCCCCTTCCTTCCACCCAAGAATATATGAGAGATAA
>JASDQU010102578.1:341982-449293 GCA_032191745.1 Picea mariana
TCATCATCAAATCATCATATCAAATCAACATCATAATAAACAAATCAACCCAAAAGCACACTCCCTGACTCAGTCCGGAGTCCAAGGGGGTCTACCGATGCCTCCGCATCCTCAAGGTCACAAACCTGCACACTCAATCAACTGAGTCAATAGCACCCGTATACATGAATAGTAACGCATCATATCATCTGTCAAACACATCATAATCAAATATATAAGGTCCAACATCAAAAAGGTCCAGATCACTTGCGAGCAAGTGTCCTCAAAGAATAAGTGGTCTCAGTGCGCCAGAGCGGGATGTTACAACAATGCAAGCATGTATGCAACTATCCCTATTATGTCCAATATCTCAAATGGACCACATAATTAGGTTTCTAGCTTTGTACAACTACCCAGCTTCAAAGAGATATTCTTGGGCTTTACATTCAAAAGCACATGCTCTCTTACTTTAAATTCTCTTTCTGTCGTATTCTTATCGGCATAAACGTTATGTCTATCTTGAGCTACCCTTAAATTCTTCTTAATATTAACCATATGGTATTCCATTTCCTTGAGCAACCCTAGCCAAAGTACCATTCTATCTGTTGGGTTGTCCTAGTTTACTGTAGTGTTGCATTTCATACCATACAAATATTCAAATGGGCTCATCTTCAATGAATCTTGATACCCATTATTATAGGAAAAATCAACCAAGTGCAAGTAATCTTCCCACTTAGATGGATTATCAATCACATACGTTCTTAACATGTCTTCAATTACTCGGTTGACCCTCTCTGTTTTCCCATATGATTATGGAGGATATGTTGTGCTCAAGTTATGTTTTGTACCAAATCCTTTAAATAATCCTTTCCATAAATTTGAAGTAAAATTAGTGTCTCTATCTCAGACAATTTTCCTAGGTATCCCATCCAACCTAGCAATCTCCCTCATGTAAATTTCTCCAATATTAGTTGTTGTATGAGTTGTTTTTATAGGAACAAAATCAACATCCTTTGTCAATTTATCAACCACTACCAAGATGGAATCATGTTGTCTTGTTGTCTTGGGTAATTTAGTTATAAAATCAATGGTTATCACTTCCCATTTCTTCTCTGGAATTGGTAATGGATGTAGCAAACCCACTGGGTGTCTATGCTCAGCCTTCACTTTCTGACATTCCATACGTATGTCGATGTAATCAACAACATCCTTTCTCATCCCCGGCCAAACGAATTGGCTTCTTACTGCTGTAATTGTTTTTTGGTAACTGGGATGTCCAACATATGGAACATTATGTATTTCCTTTAATACCAAATTCCTAAGTTCTCCGAAACTAGGAACATCAATTCTATTTTTATGCATAAGTAGTCCATATTCCTTTATCTCATACTCTTTCACTTTTTTTTCTACCTCCTCTTGTTGTAAGATTTTCTTTACCTATAGGGAATGTTGATCTGTAAAAGAAACATCTAAAATTCTTCGCTTCATGTCTTATTGATGCATACTAAAAATTGTAGCATGCATGAGATGCACTCTTCTACTAAGTACATCGACAACTTTATTTTCTTTTTCTTTGATATTCTTGATATAAAATTCATATTCGGTTAAAACTTCAAGCCATCTTGTTTTCCTGGCATTCAAAGTTGGTTGTTCAAAAAGATAGTTCAGACCAATGTGGTCTGTTCTTAATTCAATTCTCTTTCCCATGACATAATTCCTCCACATATTCAATGCATGAACAATGGAAGCAAGCTCCAGGTCATGTGTGGCATAGTTCCTCTCATGCTCTTTAAGCTTTATGGACTCATAAAAAATGACATGTCCATTTTGAGTGAGGAATCCACCAAGTCCTTCCTTGCACACATTTCTACATACAACAAAATTATCATTTGGGCTAGCAATCTTTAAAATAGGTGCACTAGTAAGTAATTCCTTCAGTGAATTAAAATTTTCTTCACATTTTGTTGTCCATTAAAATTTAATTCCTTTCTTTTGCAAAGAAGTAATGGGATTATAAATCTTAGAGAAAACTTCTATATATATTTTGTAGTAACTAGATAACCCCATAAAATATCTAACTTATGAAACATTCCTGGGTGTTGGCCATCCTCTAATGGCTTCAATATTCTCTGGATCTACTGCTATACCTTGTTTTGAAATAATGTGCCCCAAGTAATGGATCTGTTCTTGATAAAAAAAACACTTACTCATCTTGGCGTACAACTAATGTTGCCTTGGCACTTGCAATACCAGTCTTAGGTGATGTTCATGCTCCTCCTCAGACTTAGAATAGATAAGTATGTCATCCAGGAATAGTATGACAAACTTATCCAAGTAATTTCTGAATATTCCATTCATTAAGAACATAAAGACAACTAATGCATTGTACAAGAAAAATGGCACCACTACAAATTCATAATGTCATTACCTGGTTCTAAAGGCTATTTTATGGATGCCTTCTTACTTCATTCTTACCTGATGATATCTTGATCTCAAGTCTATCTTTGAAAATATATTTTCTCCTCTTAGTTGATCAAATAGGTCATCAATTCTGGGTAGAGGATACTTGTTCTTTATAATAGACTTATTCATTTGTTGAAAGTCAATACATAGCATCAAGGTTCCATATTTCTTTTTGACAAAGAGTATCGGTGCTCCCCAAGGTGAAACACTTGGACGTATGTACCCTTTTTTTTTAAATTCGTCCAACTACATTTGTAATTATTTTAACTCGGGTGTACTCATTCTGTAAGGTGTTTTGGTCACTGGAGAAGCTCCTGGCACTAAATCAATAGAGAAATTTATCTCCCTTTTTGGTGGAAACCATGGTATTTCTTGGAATACATCCTTGGATTCTTGTAGTATCGAGAAATCTTCAAGATTTGGACCCTTTCTCTTTTTGATCCTCCACATGGGCTGCATACAATTGAATCCCTTTTCTAAAACATCACTTCAAATGTAAGGATGAAATCTCCCTTATAGATATGGGTCTTGGAACGCCTTTCACAGTGCTTTGTTTTCCATCTCCATCAAGACATGTAAATGTCTTGCTATGACAATATAGGACAGAATGATGCTTCTACAACCAATCCATTCTAATTAGAATATGATAAGACCCCAATGGTATGATATTTAGATCAACAGTAGTATTCAAACCATTAAGACTTATGGAACAACTTCTGACCACCTCATGGATTCTCTTTTTGGTTCTAGTGGCTAGTTGAACCAAACTTGATTTGCCAAGGTTACTTTTCTCCAAATGTAAACTATCCACTACTTTAGGATCAATGTAACAATGAATTTATCCTGAATCGCTTAGAATAGGAAGAGCCTAATTTATGATCTTACCTTCCCCCTCAATCATGTTGGATTGGTATTCTTCTTATCGATCATCTAAGGCTGCATAGATCATTTCGATGTCTTCAACTATTATATCCTCTTGGATGTTGTGCACAATGTTCACTCTATCCTTTTTGTGTGGGAAATCCTTGTACATGCGATATTCCTTACATCACCAACATTGGATTGGTGGTATTCCCATTTTTCCCAAGGAGTCTTCTTTCTCAGAATCATCCTTAGCGTATTGGTCTCGCTGATTTTTATTAGGCTCATTTCTATTAAAAGGACGTTTGAATCCCTTCCTCCTATGATCAGACTTATCCTTCTTCTTGTCCTTCCAAGATTTCTTCATGGAATCTATGCCCTGGCCTTGCTCATACAAGTATTTAGCCTTCTCGATGGCCTCAGTAAAGGTCTTGGGATCATCATACTGAATATTTTGTTTATAAAAGGATGAAATTCCACTCAAACACCTTTGTATATTTAAATTTTCATCGTTTATAAGACCAACATACTTTAACAACCTGAATAAATTCTTCTCATACTCTTCCATGGTCATGCTTCCCAATGTAAGTTCAAATAACTACTTCATTTTTTTTCATAGAAATGCTTTGAGAGGTACTCCTGAAAATAATCCTTGAACTACTTCCAAGTGATCCTATTCGCATTGATATGTTAAACTTGCTTCATTGGATCCCACCACATAGAATCTTTCCCATGTAAGTGGTAGGTGGAAATTTTGTCTTCTATATTTGATGAATAATTATGCAATTGGAAATATCTCCTGAGTCCAAGCAACCATGCTTCACCATCCTCTTCCCTCTCTCTTTCACCATAAAAGGATGGTGGCTTGAGCTTCCTCACCTCTCCTTGAAAATTCTCCACCTCATGTCTCCTTCTTTGGTGCCTCATAGGAGACACCTCTGGAATTGTTAAGGAATATTTTGATGCATAAACATTTCTTAATAAGGAGGTGAGTGGTGTCTATGATCTCTTCTATCACTTATGGAATAACCTGCTCTTCCACGATCATATATTCTTTCATGAAACCATCCTTCTTCCTCTATATTTGAGCCATTCTTGGCTTGAACTTGCAACCGATTTAAGCTCTACAACACTTGAGCATCAACCTATTGTTTTATTCCTTGTAGCTCTGCACTTCCATTTTCAGGCTCTACACAGTTTCTAGCAATGTTTCTTGCTCCCCTGAGCCCTTGCGTCCATTGTATTATGTCTCTGCATTTCCAATTCTAGTATTTTGGCCTTCGACCTATTTATTGTGGATGGAGGCTACCTCGAATTCTTCCATTTATTCAATACACATTCTGAGATGATATGTTTAAATCCCTTAATACTTCAAAATGTGTAAGTGACCATTTTGTCAGAATTAAGAATATGATAAAAAATATTGTCAATAAAGCTACAAATCCTTTCAAATCGAGAAAAATACATATAAATAAAACTTCCATGTTATCCCTGGGCTAATACAGAAATCAATTCCGCATAGACACTTCTTTCAAACTACTTTCCCAAGTGACCATGGCTCGAAACCACATGCCAAATCCTTCCTGGCACGTTTCTGTTTTAGAAGTACTATATCTCAGATTGTGTGGTTTAAAATCGATTGAGGAGTGAGATCGACGGTCAACATGAGTTCTAGGACTCTAGAATTCAAGAGTTCTTGACTATCTAGAATCTCAACTCTTTCGAAGTGCCAAGTCTCCTGACTGCAGGATTTGTTGCCACGTATCCTTTCTCAATCAACGTTTAGGATTTTCTTTGCAGCTCCGGGCTTCGAGCCTTTTTCAACCACATCTCCATAGATCTCCCGAAGTGCCTAAATAATGAATATTCTCTCCTTCCTCCATGTATCATATCTCAATCAATGGTTGAGATTAACTTTGACCTTCAGGATTTCTCGAATCCAAGCAACCTACAACTCAAATTCTCCACAGTACCAACTCTCCAGACCTTGGGATCTTGTGTCACATGTCTATTGTAGTCAATGTATGATATGGACTACGACCTTCAGGCCTTCAGAAGTCCTAGACCCCAAATTCTTATGCCTCGAATCCTCTGGAGTGCCAAGTCTCCACACTATGGGATCTACTTCCACATGTCCTCTCTTGATAAAGAATGAGTATTTACTCCTCTCTTCGGAGCTTCGAGGGTTTCAACTTCATTACACTTCATTCGTTTAGAATGCCAAATTGGAAAACTCCCAGAGTCTTCATCGGTAAGTAAGCACCAAGGGGTGATACGTAGAAGAAAATAAGGCATGGACATGTGGCTCTATCTAACAAGTAACACATGCAATATACTAATTGGCATGAACAGTATTTGAAAATCATCAGATGCGGTGACATGTGCCAAACATCAAGTGTTTCCACATCACCCTAGGTGACGTCAACAGGCCACGTCACTCTAGTGCCTCACGAATTTGAGACTTTGGAACTTTGGAACTTTAGGAGACTTCTCCACACTACATCACTAATACCCCGAACGTCGAATTCACAAATAGGATAATCTGCAGACACGTGTCATCAAACACAAATGCTCCAGATTTACTCTAGAGTTTAGGACTTCAAAGGATTTCTTTGTACAGAAAAGAAAAACCTTCACCAAAATCCGTTGATCCTCGACCATCAGTCATCGACAATCGAAGATTTTCTTTATTCTATCTTCAACCCTTCACCAAATTCGTCCATCCATATTTATTTTCTATCGGTGATTTTTTTTGGCGAAATTCCACACTTAGAATTTTTGACAAAATCCCTGGTGAATCAGGGTCGTTGATCTCTCGGCCAAGATACTCTTGACATTTGGTTTGATCCAACTCCCCAAACAACCGAAATGAATACGAACCATCGATGTTACTCATTTTTCAAATAACTAAATGAATCCCAGCCGTTGATTTGGTAATTTCACCAAATTTTGGAAACATTTGAATTTTTAAAAAATTTCAAGGACAAAGCTCGATCATCAATCCAATATTGAACACGATCTCAACCTTCGATTCTCCAAAGTCTGTCCAACATTATATGAGCCATTAAAACTCGAATTTTTCAACCTTCTAAGTTGAATTCATCTCTGCAACTCTGCATATTGAATCCATTAACCTCTTAAACAATCCTGGAATCATTCAAACTCAGATATGTTCACACATTTGGGGGATTTCACTCAAATGTTTCCACCGTTTTTCCCCAAATTCGCATAGATATATAAAATTTGTGACAACGAATCTTCTCGATTCTCACTTGCTCTGGCCCATAATAGTTCATTGATTGAACCAAAATATTTGATACCAATTTCTAATGTACCCATCCTCCCACGGGCCCAGCATGCCATACCAAAAATGCACCTCTTGTATGATTTTGAATCTCTGATAACAATTAATTAATAAAGAAGCATGAAATGCATACATGCAATGATCAAGATTCATACTACAACATAAAATACATGCAAAATATATCATGCACAACATTATCTAGAAAACATGCATATTATAATTACAAATATCAGATATAATCATTTAATATGCAACATAAATACATATACAAGAAAAGAAAACTATATCACAGATAACTTATCTTTTATAAAAGAAGACACCAACTGGCTGCAGATGAAAGACGTTCCACCCAACCGTATACATTGTTGTTCCAAGTCTCAACAACAATGTCACCCTCGAGCGAGGGATATGAATCCAGAAGGATGATTCCAGAGCGTTACTTGGATTCACAACCAATCATCACTCAAGCTCTCACAGGATTCTCTAGTACTCACAACAATCCAAGTACCCAACTCTCTTCTACCTAGCTTGCACCACCTAGGAGAATGGACCTCCACCCTTCTTTTCCATGCATTCCCTCAGGATATCCTTCTCCTTCCAGGGCTCCAGTGCAGTTGGTCCAGAATCGCCATGTTGAGACTCTCAAGACTTGCAATTGCGATCAAATTTGAACACAGGACAAGCATATCAAACATGCAGGCCTCAAATCATGGCTGGATTTTACCAACAATATCTATGTCCAACAATCATGGTTGTTCTTCAACAATTCATCTTCTTTTCCAAAGCCAAGACACAAAAATGAGGAAAGATGAGTGGGTGACAGAAAATAATGCAGTGAATACTCCATGAGAGAGGATGAACAGTGAAAAATTGAGTGAATGAACATGTGAGGTGACCAACAACAACACCATAATGGGGATGTGAATTAGAGTGAGTGAATGACCAAAACGTATGAGATAATTAGCCAACCGGAGAACTCCTTCCACAAACTAGGTATGCGTTTATGTAATTCGTGGGGATCAAGAACCTATTTTCCTTCCTCCCAATAGCTCACATAACTGATTCCACCCCCATTAAAAAAAAGGTCATTAAAAACTGAAATAAACACTTACCCCTCAAGCCCCCACTCTTGTGGAATCATATCCCCCTATAACTCTAGTCCTTGTTCGTCTAGTAGCCAGCGATGTATTTATTATTAATAATGATCACACTTTACATTTCTTAGGCACACTATCCTTTTAATAATTGTTTGGCCACTCTGACCTCTCATCAATGCAACAATACATTATTTACTATGGGGACTCAAAAGCTAGAGTGTTACAACTCTACCTATAATTACTTTACTTGATTTTTTATTTCCCTATGTTACGGGATCTAGTTTACTATGTGACAAAATGTAGATACATATGACTCCTATAAATGTGATCGTTGTTTCTGTGATTACTCTCTGTAACTAATCCCTGTAATTACTACTCTGTAACTAGTCGATATAATTTATTCTTGTTAATGCATTAGTTAACTTTGTGGTAATCCTTTGTTATTGGTATATGGTTTTAAATTCATAGTTTTTTGAATATTTTATATGGATATGAGTTTGATGATGGGTCCATGTTTTCTTTCGATGGAACCCATCAAACTTCTACAAGGCTCCTTATCCTCTCAATCCGTGGACCAACTTACTTGCAAAGGGAAGAAATGACCGAAAAAACTTACAGACTCGAGATATGTTAGACTCTTCATTTTTTTTGTTTATTTCTTTTCTTCTTTCCAGTAATGCGAGGATATAGTAATATTTTGGTTTTCCCCTTTACATGTTAAAGATCACATGGTTTTGATTATTGAGAGAGGATATTTCTGTACAACAAAAAAGTACTCGGGTTCCATCAAAACTGGATTCTTACTGGGATTCTCTCCCACAACTTGAACAACATATCTGTGCTCTCTTACCTCTATTATAGACAATTGATATTGATTATATATTATTTTGACAGCTAACATAATTTATTTGAGCATGTATAACCCTCTCTGTACTAATATATTTACTTGGAAGAAATCTACAATGGCCTGTATACATCAGTGACCTAACAAACTGCATAAATGATATTTTCCATCATGATCTCTAAGATCTTTTTTTTTTTCAGATAGCCATTCTCGTTAATATATATATATATATATATGTATGGGATTTTTTTAATTCACTTGTTTATTTACTCTATTATTATCACATGAGTCTTTCCTCACTCCACTGGTTATAGAGACAATATATATAGAGGAAGTAAGGAATTTATCATTTACTTAGTCTTGTCTTCGATGTAATCTAATCATTTTGTTTCACTTTTTTTTCCTTTCCTAAAGCAGTTAGTTTTCACGTTGAGAGATCTCCACAAGGAGCCTATCTAGCTTTAGTACCTACACAATTATCTATATAGATCAATTATGTAGTCTACGTGTAGAGTCTATAACTAATATCAAATCAAATACAACATGAAATACTAACATAAATTTAAGAAGCTCCAATCTGTAGTCTACCTAATTCTGTAACATATGTGTGGATTTCGCAACTACATCCAGATCAGTAAATAAAAAAATTATCTACAATTTGTAGAGGAATATAAATCAACCAATCTATTATGGCCACAAGGCACACCTATATAGATAATTACTTATATATATATATATATATATATATATATATATATATAATCCATTTAGTACTTCAATAAAATGAAAAGTAAATAGTTAAGATACATATATGAAACAATTATGTTGGGAAAACAATTGGAACATCCATGTTCCACCCAGCCGTACATGAAAAAAAACCACAATTGCTTGTCCTGATCACCCCCTGGCCTGAACATGACTCCATAAGGGAAAACTATGCATCACTCCTTAGCCACTGTCTCACTAAATAGTTCAGAAATAATTTTCCTAACACCATATGTGCTCATAACATAAAAATAGTTATTTTCCCAACGTACTAAGAAATGTATTTCCTCCCACATATGTTCTATATATCCCTTTTTCCATTGCCTGGGAATTTTCATTCCTTTCCCTCCTTCGAAAATTTTCAACTTTACAAATCCTAGATTTTTAGGGGTTGCTAGTGACATAACTCAACTTTTGACACTTGTAAAAATCAGCTCTGGGTTAATTCAAACATGTTCCCCACTCATGGAATCATAGTAAGCTACTTTTAACCTGGTTGTACCATCTGTTCTCCATAATTTAATTTATTAGCATGTTTGTCTCATGCATGTGTCCATCAAAAGAGGACAATTGTCAAGTCAAATGTTTGTCCAACAATCATAAAATAATAATTACATACTTCCACGATCTAAAATTCAAGTTTCCATAAATGAAAATTTATTCTTAGAGAAACCACTTTGAATTAATTTATTTTTGAATAATTTGAGGATATCACATCCTCTCCCCCTTACCCCTTAAGTAGAACACTGTCCTCAACGTTCAAACCATTTCTTGGAACATAATTGGATAAAATTTCATCATTTCTTCTTTCAATTCCCAAGTAGCCTCCTCGGGACTAAAGTTCTTCCATTACACCTTTACCTAGGTGATGGCTCTATTCTGAAGTATTGTTTCTTTCCTATCTAGAATGAATATAGGTTCCTCTTAGAACTCACCTTCTGGTTGCACATGCACCTTGTTCCAATTAATTATGTGAGTAGGATCATGGATATATATTTTTAATAATGAAACATGAAAAACATTATGAACTTTTGAATTTGAAGGGAGTGCTAGTTGATACGCTACTGGTCCAATTCAAGTTAAGATCTCAAAAGGACCACAAAATATTGGCACCAACTTGGAAAAAATCCTAGTTTTTGCGAGCTCCTCCTTGATTTGACTTTGAGATATACATGCTCTCCAATTTTGAATTCTTGATGTCTCCTTTTTATATCTGCATAGATTTTATGTCGATCTTGTGCCTCTTTCAAGCTCTTTTGCACCCTTTTGATCATCCTTTCCATTTCTTGGAGCATTTCTGGTCCAACCATAATCCTGTCAACTGGATTATCCCAACTGATTGAAGATCATTTCATTCCGTATAAAATTTTGAAGGGGATCATCTTAGTTGATTCTTGATACCCATTATTGTATGTGAATTCAACTAAATGTAGATATTCTTCCCACTTAGTTGGTTTTGTTCTTACATACATTCGTAACATGTCTTCGATAATTTGATTCGTACATTATATTTTCCCATTCGTTTGTGGATGGTAACTTATGTTGAAATTCAAATTAGTACCCAAACCTACAAACAATTCTTTCCAAAAATTCGATGTAAATTAAACATCTCTATCTGGAATAACCATATTAGGAATCCTATGCAACCTAAATATTGATTTCATAACAAATTCAACGATATTAATTGATTTGTAAGTATATTTCACCGGTATAAAATGTGAAGACTTACTTAGCTTATCAATTACTGCCATAATTGATTTGTCTTGTCTTTGAGTCTTAGGTAAACCTACAATGAAGTCCATTGAAATAACTTTTCCATTTCCATTCTGGTATAGGCAGAGGCTGTAAAAGACCTATTAGATGTTGATTCTCAACCCTTACCTGTTGACAATGTAAACCTTCAGAAAAGTATTCAATTGTTTCATATTTTATATTAGGCCAATAAAATTATTTTCTTAAAGTTGTTATCATTTTCTAGTATCCCGCATGACCAGAATATGGATTTTTGTGCAGCTCATCAAGAACCATCATCTTCAATTCAATAGAATTAGGTACATATAACCTATCTTTGAACCTAAATACCCCCCTTTTATCTATACTAAGATCTATATTGTGCAGATTTCCCTCATTTCTTTGCAATTGTTTTGTTGTTTTGATGTATTTTTCGTCATTTCTGCTTGCACATTTAATTCTATCCACAATATCATTTTTTGTTTTGTTGATAATTACTTCATATAAATAATTGTTTCTCTGACTTGGTGCATTTGCAACTTTATTTTATTTTCCCTTGATGTGTCTTACTTCAAAATCGATCTCACTTAAAAAGGCCAACCACCTTGCTTATATTGCACTGAGATCTTGTTGACTAAATAAGTGATTTACACCACTATTATCTGTTAGTAATATAAATTTTATTCCCATTAAATAATGCTGCCACATTTTCAATGCATGAATTACAACTTCTAATTCTAGATCGTGAGTTACATAATTTATTTTATGTTCCTTTAATTTGTGTGATTCATAAAAAATGGCGTGTCTATCCTGTGTTAGTACTCCTCCTAATGCTTCTTTAATTGCATCTAGACAAAATGTAAAGTATTTATATGGGTTTGCCACCTTAAGGATTCGCGTTGTAGTTAAAAGTCCTTTCAATTTATCAAAATTGTCTTGGCATTTTTGAGAGAAAATAAATTTCATTCGCTTTTCTTGAAATGATGTAATATGATATATTATTTTGGAAAATTCTTCGATAAACCTCTAGTAATAGTGTTAGGGGCCTAACCTACCTAACCCATCAAGTGGGTAGAATAATATATTTCCATGTAATAAAGGTCAATATTAATAAGTCCTAGAAATAAAGAGGAATACCTCAAATGTAAGAAGACCTAATAGAAGTTTTTGCTTCTAGAACGATCTTCCCCTAGATTTTTATTTTGGATAGATATAATTAGTATAAATAGTAATAGAGGGTATGAATTTTTTTTACTTGGATATTATTGTAATAGATCTTGGTTGTGTTGGAGGTTTCCGCCTCTAAGAGGCAAGTGAACATTGCTCTTAGTAATCAAAGTGCTCATTCTGGTATCATTCTAGTATTATTTTGGTATTACTGTGGTTTTATTTAGGTTATATCATTGTTTATCTGCATTTCCTAGCTAATTATCTTTGTTCTGCATAAGTATGTAACTATAATCTGACAAGTGGTATCAAATCACCTCCCTCAGTAGAAAATTGTGTGTTAATTTTTTTTCAGGGTAGGGATGTATTCCGACGTCTTTAAGCTACAAAGAGATTATGTTGTTACGCGCATAAACCTGTGGTCGGGGATTCATACACATAGGAGATACAAGTGGTACTTAATCTCACATTTTTTGGCCACCCGTGTATCTCTTGTTGGTACCCCTTCGAGTGGTAGCGCATCAGACAACAACTATATACAGATCAGCCTAGATATCTTGAAGCTCTCCATAGATAAATCGATCGATCGCCTAACTGATATATTTCCACCGAGAACAACACTCAGGAAAATATTTTCTAGTACCTGGATAGTCGGGTAGTACGACTAAGGGTACGGTCTAGCCTTCTTAGTTGGTTCCCTAAGATATTGGGTCGAGTACTATTATTGTGCCTTGCACATATATCAGAGAGCTATAGCATAGGGAAAACCCTTTTCTATAGAACCCTTGAATACCCTAACCCTTGGGAAGAAAACAAAAATAGAACCAACACGATCTATTTCCATGCTACAATGTCCTCTGCATTCTAGTTGCAAAATTACTACACATTTCTTCATGTTAATCATTTGGGAATTTCTTCACTGAATTATTCTTTAGGACGGATTTCAATCCTTTCTTTTTTTTCAGTGGACCCGACCTCTTCCCATTTTCCCTATTTTTCCACTTATTCCATTATATTTCCATTCAAGCAATGATCGTCGTGGTACCTATCCATTCTATGTCCTTTTTTTTGTGTTCCCACCCACCCATTTTTTTCCTTACCCACACTTCCCCTCTCCAAATGGCCACCACTCACAACCAAGACATCCAAACTTCCATCAATCAATCCCATGTCTCCATATCACATCTCATATCTCAAATGGATTCTACCAATTCTCACACTGAAAAACATGGAAGCCAACCTCACAAACCAATTGACATCCCTCTTGTTTGTTGTCAATAAATTGTTGAACCCCCCTATGGGTCCTTCCTCATCAGAACAACCCGATTTTGTTGATTCCTATCAGTCTCCGCATTTTCACTCCAACTCCTTTCATCATGAACCCCATCTTCCCCGCATAGAGGTCAACAAATTTGATGTCTCTGATCCTACAGTTTGGGTCACTCAAATGGAGAATTATTTTTCTCTGCATGGTATTACTGACGATTTGGACAAACTTCACTATGCTTTCCTCTATCTATATCCTTAACATTGGAAATGGTGGCAATGTCAAACAAATTCACGTCAGGGGTATATTTCCTAGACCCAGTTTGTTGCTGAGCTCTATGCTCACTTTGATACTCATACCCACTATCTTGGTCATTGGACGAAGTTGAAATAGTCAAGCAAAGTGGAAGACTTCATCACTACTTTTGAGCATTTGGTCTTTTTCACAGAGGGCATGTCAAATTCATTCTTCTGTGAATTCTTTATCAGTGGTATCAAGGATGAAATCCAATCCCATCTTTTCATGGCCCACCCTCCAACTTGGTTGGAAGCTAGTAAATTTTATAAAGAGGCCCAACAAGTTTGTTTTTTCCCAGAAAAAAAAACCCCTTTTCTTCCTCGCCCTCGAACCACTAATCCTAACCCTCCTATCACTCCCCTCAAGGTCCAAAAACTAACTAGGGATGAAATGGATGAACCCCAACTGAAGGGTATTTTCTATAATTGTGATGAAAAATATTTTATGGGGCACAAGTGAAAGGACCAAAAACTATTTACGACCATTTTTGA
Source organism: Picea mariana (assembly GCA_032191745.1). Classification (NCBI taxonomy): domain Eukaryota; kingdom Viridiplantae; phylum Streptophyta; class Pinopsida; order Pinales; family Pinaceae; genus Picea; species Picea mariana. The sequence goes on from JASDQU010102578.1 coordinate 356,249, forward strand.
ATATGCTCCTAAAGGGGATGTGATAGTTCCCCTTGTTGAAGAACCCTCCCTTTCCAATGCTACCCAGGAGCCTGCTGACCTACCTGAAGTTGACCCACTTATTTCCTTGCATTACCTCATTGTCTTATTGACACCATGAACACTCAAGAGCATTGGCTACATTAAGCATAGGAAGTTCATCATCCTTTTTGATAGTGGTATCACCCACAATTTTATTCATCATTGCATTGCTCAAGAAACCAATTTCTATATTCATGTTGTCAATAATTTTCAAATCATGATAGCCAATGGTGGGAATTGTGAAAATGTTTGTCTTCAAATTGGACATTACCAACTAGAATATCATATTTTTTACATTGACATGGGAGGTTGTGACATTGTGCTAGGTGATGAATGATTATGCACTTTGGGTCCCATTCTTATGGATTTTAAGGAATTAACCATGCAATTCCAACAAGAAGGAAAAAGGTATCAATTCCAAGGTCTCACATTTGGTGCTCCTGAGATCATTAGTTCCAATCGTATGGAAAATATCCTCAATAAAGTCCACTCCAGTATCATTGCTCAACTCCATTTTATTCAAGACATTGAGACACTCTCTATGCATCTTCACCTCCAAGCTATCCTTTCCAAACATCAAGTTGTTTTTTCCACCCCTCAGGGAATTCTTCCTTCTCGTAGTGTTCATGATCATTCCATTCCCCTTTCTCTTGACAATCTTCCTCCCAATGTTCGCCCTTATCGTCACCCCTTCACCCAAAATAATGAAATTGAGAAAATAGTACAGGAATTGCTCCAAGCAGGTGTTATCCACCCAGTACCAGCCCTTAGTATTCCCCTGTGGTCACGATACTTAAGAAATAAGGTACTTGGCACATGTGTCTTGACTTTTGTTCCCTCAATAAGCTCACCATCAAGGACAAGTTCCCCATTCCTATCATTGATGATCTCTTGGCTGAGTTGAGTGGTGCTAAGTACTTCACTAAACTTGATTTGTGTTCTGGCTACCACCATATATGTTTGCAAGAAGATCACATACCCAAGACTTCCTTTTGAACTCAGAAGGGTCACTATGAGTTTTTGGTCATGCCTTTTGGCTTGTGTAATTCCCCCTCCACCTTCCAAAGCCTCATGAATCATGTCTTTCATCCTTTTCTTCATCCTTTTTTCTTAGTTTTATTTGATGATATTATCATCTATAGTAAAACTTGGAAAGCTCATCTTTCCCATCTGGATCAAATTCTCAATCTACTCTTGCAGAACTAACTTTTCCTCAAATGCTCTAAATGTGCATTTGGAGCCTCAAAAGTACAATACTTGGGTCATATTGTTGGAAATTCTTATGTCTGGGTGGATCCTAGAAAGATTGAAGCAATTGAGGATTGGACTCGCCCCAATACTATCAAAATCTTTCATAGCTTTTTGGGTTTAACTGACTATTATCACAAGTTTGATTGGAATTATGGGAAGATTGCATCCCCTCTCACTTGTCTCCTTAAAAATAATTCTTTCACTTGGACTCTCATAATATATCATGATTTTCATGATTTGAAGGCATATATGTGTACTACTCCAGTCTTGGCCCTTCCTAATTTCACAAAAACCTTTGTCCTTGAATGTGATGCCTCGGGTAGAGGAATTGGAGTTTTCCTTATGCAAGAAGGCAGACCTTTGGCGTTTACTAGAAAACAATTTTTCGAACGCCACTTGGGCCAATCAATGTATGAAAAACAAATTTTGGCTATTCTTCATGTAGTGGATCTATGGCACCCTTATTTCCAAGGGCAACGCTTTCAAATTAAGACAGATCATGAGAGCCTCAAGTATTTTCAAGAGCAACGACCTTCCTCCCTAGATAAACAGAAATGGGTAACTAAGTTCTTTGGTTATGATTATGAGATCATTTACAGGAAACAAAAAGAAAATGTGGTTGCTGATGCTCTTTCTCAAAAATATGAAGATGAAGAGTCCCTTTTTTCCCTCTCCTTCATTGTACCAGATTGGGTCCAAGCTGTGCGCCAAGAATGGCTACATGATCCTAAAATATCGCATATGATCCAACAATTGAAATCCATCTCTCTAGCTTCCCCAAGGTTCTCTTGGCACAATGATTAACTTCACTACAAAGGTCATTTGTATTTAAGTAAACAATCACAACTTAAATCCATGATGATTTATGAGCTTCATGCTACTCCCACATCTGGGCATTCAGGGTTTAGTAAAACCTATGATCGGGTCAAACGTTATTTTTAATGAGATGGTATGAAAAAGGAAGTTCACACTTTTGTAGTAGAATGTGATGTTTTTCAACACAACAAAGGAGAAACCATAAAACCTACTCGTGCACTCCAACCGCTTTTGATTCCACCTATTATTTGGAGAGACATATATATGTATTTTATTGTGGTATTACCTAAATCAGGAAATAAGTCCGTCATCATGGTGGTTGTGGATCATCATTCCAAGTATGCTCATTTTTGTGCTCTTCAACACCCATTTACCACCTCAAGTGTGGCTCAAATTTTCATGGATCATATCTTCAAGCTTCATGTCATTCCTCATTCTATTGTTTCTGATCGAGATCCAAATTTCACCAGCAATTTTTGGCAAGAACTGCTCGAACTCCGGGGTACCCAATTTCTTCTCAGCACCACCTATCATCCCCACATTGATGGTCAAATTGAATTCATCAATAATTGTTTGCAGACTTATTTGAGGTGTTTTTCATCTGAAAGGAAAAATAGATGGGCTCAATGGTTACCATTAGTTGAATTTTTGTAGAACACTTCTTACCATACAACTACTCGCATGAATCCTTTTGAAGTAGTGTATGGACAAAATCCACCTTAAGTTCTCTCCTACATGCCAGGTGTATCAAAGGTCCATGTGGTTGACAAAACACTTACAGTTCGCAAGGCTATTCTATGTACCCTTAAAGAGAATTTGGTCATGGATCAGAATCGCATGAAGAAAGAAGTTGATCAAGGTCACTCAGAATGACAATTTGTTGAAGGAGACCAGGTATTTCTTTAGTTGCAACCTTATAAGAAAACATCAATCAAGGTCGAACATTGTCAGAAACTGGCACCCAAATTTTATGGTCCTTATACAGTTCTCAATCGCGATAGGAAGGTGGCCTATTAGTTATCTTTACCCAATCATTCTAAGATCCATCTTGTTTTTCATGTCTCTTTCTTAAATAAGGTGATTGGAGCTATGTGCCAAACTCAAACCAACCTTCTCGAGTTGGATGAAGAAGGATCCATCTGGTTGCAACCACATGTATTTTTGGACCAGCGAGAGCATCATCTTCGTCAGTGTACCATCAAGGAAGTGTTAGTTCAGTGGAAATATACAGATCCATTAGATGCCACCTAGGAGCCTGCTAACATTCTGCAACAATTTCCTCATCTCAAGCCTTGAGGACAAGGATGATTCTAAGGGGGAGGGCATGTTAGGGACCTAACCTACCTAACCTCTCAAGTGGGTAGAATAATATATTTCCATGTAATAAAGGACAATATTAATAAGGCATAGCAATAAGGAGGAATAAGTCAAATGTAAGAATACCTAATAGAAGCTTATGCTTCCAAAATGATCTTCCTCTAGATTGTTCTTTTGGATAGATAGGTTTAGTATAAATAGGAATAGATGGAATGAGAATTTTTGTCTTGGATATTATTTTAATAGAGCTTTTCTTTTTTGGAGGTTTCCCCCTCGAAGAGGAAAGTGAACATTGCTCTTAGTAACCAAAGTGCTCATTTCCATATCATTCTCGTATTATTTTGGTATTATTGTGGTGTTGTTCTGGTTATATCATTGTTTATCTGCCATTCCTAGCTAATTTTTTTTTTTTTTTGCATACTATTTTATATCTATAATATCACAAATAGACGGTAATCCCCATGAATGTTCTTATGTCTTTTAAGTCTTTAGGAATAGGCCATTCCATAATGGCTCTAATATTTCTAGGGTCTACTCCAATACCATCTTTCGATATTATATGCCCTAAATATTGTATATTCCTTTGTTAAAAATCACATTTATCAAACTTAGCATACAATTTATGTTCTCTTAAAGTCTGTAATACTATTTTCAAATGTTGTTCATGTTCTTCCTCATTTTTTTAATAGATTAGTATATCATCGATAAAGATCAATAGAAATTTATCCAAATATTGGTTGAATATATTGTTCATCAAGCACATAAAAGTTGTTGGTGCAATAGTTAGTCCAAATGGAATCAATACAAATTCATAATGTCCATAACATGTTCTAAACGTTTTTTTTTTATGTCTTCGTCCTTTATCGTGAATTGGTAATAACCATATCTAAAATCTATCTTAGAGAATATTATTGCTCCTGCAACCTAGTCAAATATATCGTTTATTCTAGGTAAAGAGTATTTGTTTTTAATCATCATTATGACTTGGTGATAACCAGATCTCAAATCTATCTTACATAACGTTATTTCTCCTCCAAACTGGTGAAAGAGATCATTTATTATAGGTAAAGGGTATTTGTTTTTAATCATCATTTTATTCTATTGACGATAATAAACACACAATCTTAGCGTTCCATATTTCTTTTTAACAAATAAAACTAGTGCTCCCCAAGGTGAAACACTTGATCTAATGTATTCTTTATCTAACAGTTCCTGTAACTGAATTTTCAGTTTGGTTAGTTTAGCAACACTCATTCTATAAGGTTCCTTTAATACTGGGGCATATTCAGGTAGTACATCAATAGAGAAATCTATTTCTCTTCTTGGAGGTAGTTCTAGTATCTCTTCTATGAATACATCTTTAAATCCATGAAGGAGTGTAAAGTATTCCAAACTTGGTTTGATTTATGTTTCCAAAAGATTAGTTACTTGGATAGCATATACTTTGCAACCCTTATTAATACATTTATTGAATTGCATCGTTGATATTTGTCAAACAAAAACTGGTTTTCTAATTCCCTGTACTGTTCTCGTTGTATTATTTTCATCCTTGTACACAAATGACTTTTCAAAACATTTCAGTATCACTTTATGCCTTTCTTAGCAGTCCATCCCAATAATTGTGTCATATGAACCTAAAGGTAACACATTCAGATTCAACTTTGTATTCTCACCACTTATACTGAGTTCAAAATCAAAAAAGAAATTCATTACCTTTCTTTTTTTTCCCTATTGCTAGTTGTTCTAACCATGATTTAGAAAGTTTTACCCTCTTTAACTTGTTCGATTCTACTAAGGTTAGGGTAATATAACTTAAACTATCTCTTGGGTTAATTAGTATAGATACATTGTTGTTATGAATTTTACCTTCAACTTCCACAATAGTGGATTGATGATCTCCTTGCCTTCCATCCAAAGCTCCATTGATCTTATGAAATATTCTACCAATATATCCAACTGTTGAAGCCTCTTGAAAATTGTGGACTGAAGATATTATTGTTGGGTTTAAGAGTGGACAATTTCTCTATAGGTGGGGTTATTCACACGTCCAACATTTCAACGGTTCTCTGGGACTATCAACTATCTTCTGAAATACAAAATTAACTCGTTTGTTTCCCTCTTATGTATGTTGTATGTTAGAGGGATATTCCTTCCTTTGGAATCCTTTATCCATGCTATGGAAAGGGTCCAGTTGGAAACCTTTCTTCCATTGATTTAATTTATCCCGCTTCTTATCTTTCCATGCTTTAGGAGTTTCAGATCTTTGTTTATACTATTCATAACACATTCTGGCCTTCCTAAATACCTCATTCAAATATTTAGGATTAACAAATTCGAATCTATCTTTATAATACTATGGTAGACAACTCAAGAACCTTTGAATATTTACCTTATATTCTTTGATATAAGGAACAAACCTCAACAGATCTAGAAACTTATTAATCGGATCATCCATAGAATTTTTTTCTAGTCACAATTCATAAAATTCTTTAGACTTTCATTCATAATAACTTTATTTTAGGTATTGTTTCTTGAAATTATTTTTGAATTATGACCATTCCATCTGTTTTTATTTTAATCCTGTAAGTAGCTTCAGGTATTGCCACCAGATACTAGCCTTTCCCTTTAAATTATAAATGGCCATTCTAACCTTCATATTACTAGAATAATTATAAATATTAAAGTATTTATTTATGTCTAGCGGCCAGGCTCCAACTTCTTCAACAATATTTGATTCTCTACCAAAGTTGGAGGGCTTTATATTTTGAATTCACCTTCCAGGCTATCTAATAGTTTTCTCTTCTTTCCTGTAGATGCCTTATTTTTTGTCATGCGTTCATCCTGAAAAGAGTTTTCTTCTCTTTTTGTTTCATCACTAGAATTCTTTGTGGACCTTTTAACTTAACTCCTCTTCCCTCTCATTATTTCTTGAAATATTATTTTTTCTATGTTGTGTAACAACATTTCATTAATTTCTTGTTGATCTTCTTGAGATTTTTTTAAATTTTCATTATCAAATTTAAACACATGCAATTCCACAATAACATTCCTCATTGTTTCCAATAATTGGGTGGTTGAATGATCCAGATTATTTTCGGCATGAAATGAGAGCGGAGATATAATAAAGAAACGCACAGAGATATCAAAAATATTCAATAATATAAAAGAAATGTATCATATATGTAACCATAAACGCATATATAAAGTAATACACAATTTCTATTAATGAAATAAATGTACAGAGACTGTAAAAATACAGAGTGGAAGACTCGCTAGAATGATGGCAACTTATCTCTGAGAAGAGATGTGACGACTACTCACATTCGCAAGCAGATGATTACAATGAGGCTCTGAAGGCCTTTTTACAATAAGAAGGAATTCCAAAATCCCTCGACATCCCAAAACCTAACCCTAGGAGATGAAGCACCAAAACTCATGTGGGCCCCGTTTGGGTAAGTTAGTACATCAACTTCCCAAGGTCGTAGTGTTTGCATACGATCTTCGTTTTAGGTGTATGATAGACTGTTGGAAAGGTATGGACGAGGATATTCATTTTAGGCGCAATAGAAAAGGAACTTCCATATTACAAACCTGTGTTCCCCAAAAAACATCGTTTAGGGCCTCAAAATGGCCCTGGAAGTTAAAAACTGCTAAAAATAATAAATTACCAAAATATCTAGAAAATTGTTTTGAGCTAGTTGGAAAAGGAGGGTGGTCACCGATATCCACCTAGACCAATCCTACCTACTTAGGAAGCAATGGTGTCCATTGCATTGATTTCCCAGGGGAGAGGAAAAAATGTTTGCTGAATCTGAATCTTGGTGAGTTGCTTGCGTTGATGGAGACGTCATGTTGCTCAGTTTGTGGAAGTCTGTTAAGGACCTTTTGAGGCTAAGGTTGTTCAAAAATTCGAGATACATGAGAGTACAGTTTTCATAAGGAATCTTTGCACTTTTATACAACCTTTTTGACCCGCTTTTGTTGGATAAAAGGTGGTTGTGGCGAGGCTGTAGTGGTTGTAGTGTCCTTTTTTCCCCCTTTTGAACAGATTTTAAAGAAGCTAAATTTTGAAGTATGAGATACTACCTTGTGAAACTTTTTAAGTGGAACAATAGTCAGAGCTACCTCAGGTATTCTATAGATATGACACCCTAGAGAAATAATGACACTATGGGGCCAAGACTCATAAACAACATGGTGTCTCCACATATATCGCTGGCCCAAGAAAACATCACATACATCCAGTGGTGTAACATCACATAATACCTCATACTTGAAGGGATGGATGCCATATGAAAATCGACACTATTCGTTGACACAAATATATCATCCTTAGTGAAGCAACCCGATGTTGTATGGTTGCAGGTGTGGTGTTGTCAACAATCCCAACTGTTTGACAGGTTCTGCTAAGAACAGGTTCTTATGGATTCCACTATCAATAATAAAATTTAGTTGGGTCCCCTTCACCCACATCTATGAATGAAAAAGGCGCTCCCCCTCTTCAAGATTTGTTGGTTCTTCTGGTTGAATTGTTGCGGTCACGACAATAGCAGTGGGGTCTACGTCGATGATCTGCCTTTTACTAGTATTTTTAGAATCAGATTCTGAATCAGGGTTCGGCTCCTTGTCTTTGATCTCGGCAAGAAATGACTATTTTGTGTGACATTCATCGTTGTTGTTCCATGGGATTTTGTGGGAATCGCACCATTTTTTGGTGTCCTTCTTTATCTTCCTGTGACACTTCTTTTCATGTGGCTTGGACTGGTTTTTGGGAGACTTTTTGTTAGGGTCGTCTTTTTCATACTTTGTTTGTTGCGGATTTGCATACCCGAAATCCCATTTGTTTTGGTTCTTAAATTTATGCTCGATTTTAATAGCATATTGATAAGAAACATCGAGTGATGAGATGTCCATAAAATCCATTTTAGTTTGGATGTATATGTGTAGAGACCCATGATATTTTAGAACCAAATGTCGTTCAGAGTCTTTGATACCCAGGTTGGTGCGCAAGGTATGGATGGTATTGGTGAACTCTGCAACTTCTTGGCCCCTCTCTTGACTTAGTGTGTTCCATATCATGTACTGGACGTCATAGTTTCCAACAGGGTAATATTGTTCCTTTACCACATCCACAAAAAAATCCCAAGTGGGCTCGACCCCATATATTCTAGACTCCTCTGTGGAACTTTTCTCCCAATAATTTTCCCACCAATGCTTGACATGGGGGAGAGCCTTAAGGAGCACGAAGATGATCTTTTCTATGTTGGAAAAATTGTGAACAGATAAATAGACTTCTAACAAATTTAACCATTTATCTAGGACATTCGCATCTATCTAACCTTCAAATATAGGAATATCAAAATTGACCTGTAACTTAAAAGGAGAGGTGCCTCCAAAGTGGCCCCTTGATGAAGATGTGCCTGATCCTATCGGGAGGCGTTAAAGGATGCGGGAAAAATTATCCACTATTTCATCCCTCTATCGTGTGAGAGATTTCTCATGCAACAGATTGATAGAATTGTCTTTTCTATCATTTTTCTTCTCTTCTGCCATTGAGGGTTTCTTGGGTGTGCGAGAGAGATTGTCCTGAAGAGAGACAATATTGAGACCCAACTTTCTATACTCAGACCTCTTCAGAGACATGCACTAAAAGAGTGATCAAGAATAGCCTGCTCTGACACCACTGATCTGGATTATTTTCGACACGAAATGAGAGTGGAGATCTAATAAATAAATGCACAGAAATATCACATATATTCAATAATATAACATAAATGTATCAAAGATGCAACCATAAGCATAGATATACAATAATACATGATTTCTATTAATGAAATAATTGTACAAAGACTATAAAAATACAAAGTGAAAGACTCGCTAGAATGGTGGTAGCTTATCTCTGAGAAGAGATGTGATGGCTACTCGCATTCGCAATAAGATGATTAAAATGAGGCTCTGAAGGCCTTTTTACAATAATAAGGAATGAAAAAATCCCTCAACATCCAAAAACCTAACCCTAGGAGATGAAGCGCAAAAAGTCATGTGGGCCCCGTTTGGGTAAGTTAGTACATCAACTTCTCTGGGTTGTAACTTTTGCATATGATCTTCGTTTTAGGCGTATGATAGCCCGTTGGAAAGGTATCATCRAAGATTCATTTTATGAAAAATAATGAAGTAACTTCTGGATTTAAAACCTTTTTTCCCAAAACAACATTGTTTACGGCCTCAAAATGGCCCCAGAAGTTAAAAACTGCTAAAAATAGTGAATTACCAAAATTGCTAGAAAATTGYATTGAGCCAGTTGGAAAAGGTGGGTGGTCACCAATATCCACCTGGATCATTGAAATTCCCTCACTGTGATGTTCTAGTTTTCTATAGATATATTTATTGCGGTTCCCCTTAGGTATGTCTCCTTATTCATTATGTGCTAACATTTTTACAAAACACAATTTTCAGTTTGTAACAGTAAATATTATTTTAGATTTTTCCTTTAGTCACTAGTAAATTTGGGTCATTTGGCGACAGGAATTTTGATTCTCTTGCGCCGTTATGTCATAGATATTGTGATGAATCTTGGGCCCCTCAAACGTCGCATCATATCCTATTGAATGTGTGATGAACTTGGAATAAACTCACAAGAGCGACGACCCATGGTGGTCGTCGCATGCAAGACGATCTACGATAGTCTTTGGAAGAGAGATGACCTACTTAGGTCGTTACAAGAGGGACGCCCAACAGACATCATCACAAGAACGACAAGAGAGGATGATTGTTGCACGAATGACAACCGAGGCTGGTTGTCGCAAGAGAGACGACCGAGGATGATCGTCGCAAGAGAGACAAAATATATCTATTTAAATATATATATATATATATATATATATATATATATATATATATATATATATATATATATATATATATATATTGACTAGAAGGTTAAAAAAGGCACAAATCATTTAAATTTGGCGAAGAAATAAATTAGAGTGAGAACTAGTAACTTTGATCACGATCCATCAGAATCGATGGCCAGAAAGAATTGTAGAATTTGAGGTCGTCTAGGGGATAATTCTGAAGGGTGCTCCCACAATCCAAACCAAGGTTTCCATTGAGGAGTATGTTTCAGCATCGGGTTGATTGCAGAATGACAAGAAGTTTGTTTCAAAATCGCCAATCCACATCTCCACAAAGTGAAAAGTATAAAAGGTTGATTTGACATTTTTATTTTTTATTATTTTCAAACTCAGGGACTATTGGAACACTTTTGCGACCGTCATTTTTATATTACATCCAATCTTTACACCATCACAACCTGTTGCAAGGTATTTATCCCATCACCATGGATCCCATAGTATTATCAGTAGCAGAGAAAGACCCTGAAAGTAATGAGGAATCCCTAATTGAAATAGATGCCAATGTATTTGACTCTAATATCACTATTTCCCCCATTTTTTTGTCTCGAAGCAACTTGGATGATATAAAGGGAAAGAGTATTCCATTTTTAGAAGCCATATAGGCCTCCATTGTCTCGTATGCTGCCGCAGTTTCTTTCCCATTTCTTAAGTTTGTAGGTTGGTGTGCTAATAAATATTCCCATTCAGAAAGGGTAATTGTTAATACACAAGGGTCTCAAATCTTGTGTAGAATAGATAATCTGTCAATCCGAAATTCATTCAATATCCCAGAAGCATTTTTCTTTAATTTTGATCCATTCAACGAAGAAAAAGTGATTAGAGTTTACAGAGAATGTCAGCCAGAGCTCAAAACTCAATTTCTATAAAAAATCATTAAACCTAAACAAATGTCAGTTATTATGTCCTTACCAATGAGTATCAACATGACGGTCATTGAAGTTCAGTGGGTCTGTTCCTTGTTGAGTTTGGTCCTAGGTATATATAGTGATAAATATGTTGTTCAAGTCATGCTTGGTTTTCTTTTTATTTTTTTCAAATCAGAGTCTGGTCATTCAGTACGAATTAATTTTGATAAATTCTTAGCTAACACCATTCACAAGAAGCTAGTGAATTTCCAGTCTTTGAGACATTTCAGATATTATACATATATGTTAAAGTTTTTCTTAGCAAGTCACCATGGAGAAATACCTGAAGAATCTTTTGTATCTATTGAATGTAAAAGAATCACTTTTCTCATATTAATCAATAAGGTCATGTCAATAATCTATTCTCTGATTTTCAATACAATTTTACCCAGAGTTCTGGAGGACATGAAGATTCAACTGTAGCGAAATCCAGAAAATAGAATATGAGACTGGGTACTTTTTCTGCATTCAACATTTATCTGGGTATATGGTTTTCATCAGTATCCTTATCTGTTACTTGTTTTCCTAACTGTCAAGATTTTTTCTCTTTAGTTCATCTGACAGATAATTATCTAACTGCACAGATCCAACTGCACAGATCCTCTAACATCAAATTCCCCCTTGTTATTGGTCCTTTTGTTTTTAAGTCAAGATCATGTTTATCAAAGGTTAAAGAAAAACTTAAAGAATTTGGATTTTCATAAATACAAGGAAGAAAATATGATCCACATCAGACCATATCCAAGAGAAGACAAATGAATAAAAATGAAAATTATTAACATGAGAATATTGAAGGCCTGGATAAACTATCTAATCGTGAAGTGTGTATTGATGTGGAAGCACCATTGTGTCAAGTCCAAACACAACAAGCTCCTCAAAAGTTGGTGATTAAAAATCGTGAAGCCAGTGTGTACAACAAAATAAGAATTTCAGAGACTATGGATATTGATATTGAACAAACTACTAAAATGAAGATGAAAATTGTTCAGCCAAGGCAGATTGTAGATTTGGAAGATGAAGGATCCATAGAGAAATTGAATTTGAACATTGTGGAAAGTAGTACCAACATTATAGAAATTGAGGAAAGAAGTCGGTTTGAAATTGAAGGTAGCTCAAGAGTTTTTCATAGTCAAAAATATTATTTTGATAAAGCACATGATGTAGCTTATCAGTACATAGAAGACTTAGAAAAATTATATGATGCAGGAGCATCCACATCTCATCAAGTGAGCCAGCGCATGAAAAGAGAAGAATAGCTAGACAGCGCCAGCACATACATTTTTGAATTACTTCGAAAAGATTGTTGCACCATCATTTGAATGAAAGCATTCATATGAAGCGCCTTTGTATTGTATTGTAGATAAGAAGACATTTAATAATTTTAATGCTGGTAGATAGGAATTAAGTCTAGATGAGATAGTTTTTCTTTCGAGAAGGAAAACGGAATATAGGCACCCTCCTTTGTACATTGTAAATTCATTCCCATTCATACAGGAGCAAGAGAGAGTAGAACGGAGAACTTGTGAAGAACACCCATGTACAGATTGAATTAATAGAAGAAAGACTTTGATTCAATTCCATGGATGTGTTTGATCTCTGTGTGTTGTTGATATTATGCTGTTGCATACTTGCTTCCTTATATTCTTATCTTCTATATGCTGCGTATGTGATTGCATATTAGGTTCGAAACCTGAGGGAATGAGGAAATAAGTTTCAATCATTTCTCTGGTTGAGCCGGGAGATTTCTGCATAGCAGTTGAATTCCTCCGCATAGAGTGTGTTGAGGAGGCTCTACAGTTAGACTCTTATTCTCATTCACCCAGAGTTGTGTTGGGTTATTCGGGTTGAGCAGGGGAAGTGCAGGTCGAATTGGAGTCTCAGTAGAAAGTCTGAGAAGGGAAGGTCGGGCTGTTGCGAGTGTGACTGCACAGGACCTGGAAGACTTCATCACTGTTGAAAATGGTTGAAGGTCGAGCATAGGGAGCATGTTGGAGAAACACTCTGGAGGAGTCCGAGTTGGTAAAATATTAGGAGGGATAGTACCTTTGCTTCACTCACATAGGACGAAGGTGGTGAAGTGGAGAAATCTTCAAGAGGAAGAGAATCGACGACTTGAATTTGTCGTGGAGAGTCACGAAATCTCGCAGATCGTCAGATCGCGAAAGAGTTGTGAGGGGGTTAAATTGCAAGTGCACGATAGAATCTGTTTGTCATCAAATATTGACATATCGGGGTTGGAGAGTGCAAGAGTTTCATGCACATAGAAATCGTGAGTTGTGATTTCCTAATTTAATTGGAGCCGTTGATCATCGAAGGGACAGGTGGCACGAGATCCCGAGGAGTCAGGACTCGACACTTTGGCATTTTTGAAGTCGAAGGGAGCACGGAGAAACAGCGAAGCCCCGAGTTGCGACGGGTCCCACGGAGGTGGAGCGGAGGATAGCACATGGCATCGCACATCGGCGTTCGGGGTTTTGAAGGGTGAGTAAATCGCCACCTTTCATCTGCCAATTTCCTAATAGGGGAATCCCCGATACACAGAAGTGTTGACCATTGACATCGGGGATCGGGATTCGGAGTTTCATATTGCACGAGAGGTGCACACAAGGTTCGCGAATCCGTGAAATCCGATTTTCTGACTGGGAAAGGGAGATCGCCGAGAAGTGTACTGTGGGTAAAGAACTCCCGAGGGAGTTCGAAGAGTTGTTAACTCTTCGGGCCGCGTTGTTGAAGGTCTTGGTGAGAGCGACCGTGCCATCGAGGTTGACTTGCATCAAAGTGGCATAAGAGCCTAGTGAAGATCTTGTCTGTATATTTCAGGCAAGAGGAGTGAAGGAGGAAAGGAAAGCACTCTGATACTCACGACTTGCATTAGAGTGGTATCAGAGTGGGAAGTGGAGTTCTCTTTGTTCAGGTAGCAAAGAGAAGCAGATACACCATGCCACCCAGAAGAGAGAGGCAGTCACCTGATCGTGAAGACAGGGATGCCCGAAGAAGAGGTAGGACAGCAGGTAATGCTAAGATGGAACGCCAGATGCGAGATCTCAGAGTGAGATTCAAGGAGATGGAGACCACCCAGAGGCGCGGAGTTGGTGCAGTAGAGTTCAGCGACTCTGAGGTTGAAGAGGAAGCTGGACACGACGTCGAAGAGGTCTCAGCAGAAGATGCCTCAACAGAGAGGTTGATCAGAGCCATTTCGAGGATGAGCTCGAAGAAAAATATGGACATTCTCGTCTATGAGGGAAGTCTAAATGTAGAAGAGTTGCTGGATTGGATCCGAGCACTCGACACCTACTTCAATTATGAAGATATCGAAGAGGACAAGAAGGTAAGGCATGCAGTTACCAAGCTGAAGGGACATGCAACCTTATGGTGGGACGAGCTGCAGGAAGACAGGCGTTCCAAAGGCAAGCAAAAGATCAAAAGCTGGGATCAGATGATTGCCAAGATGAAGGTGAAGTTCATTCCGAGGGATTACCATATCACTATGTTCAGGTGCATGCAGAACCTGAGACAGAAGATGATGACAGTGAAGGAGTACACTGAGGAATTTTACAGGCTTAACATCCGAGCTGGTCATTGGGAGAGCGATGACGAAAAGGTGGAAAGATACCTGAATGGCCTCAGGTATGAAATTCAGGATGAATTGAGCATGGTCACCATCCGAACGGCTGAGGATGCGTACCAGATGGCTCTGAAAGCAGAAGAAAAGCTGAGCCGCAAGCAGGGACAGCGAGGGCAAGGCAGAAGTCAGCCTAGAGGCAAAGTAGTTGCCTAAGAACGAACTAAAGAGCTCAAGGAGGATTGGAAGAGGCCTCAAGGAAGAGCTGAAAGAGGTGGAACCTCACAGTAGAGGCAACAAATTGCTGAGCTGAGGAGGGAGAAAGATGATCAACAAGGAGGATATGCTGACAGCAACACATTTCCTCATACTCAAGGTAGAGGAAGAGGTTGAGGAGGAATTATCACATGTTTCACGTGTGGTAAAGACGGTCACAAAGCCGTGGACTTTCACGAGAGGAAGATGGACAGAGGAAAAAATCACGTAGCAGAGGCGCAGAGGCGTGACGTGGAGGATGAAGACATTGGAAGTGGGAAGTCACTGACAGTGCATAAGGCTCTCTTGAAACCTGAGAAAGAGGTGGACAGCTCAGCGCAAAGATGCCGACTGTTCCGGACGACTTGCAAGACCAAGGGCTAGAAATGCAAGGTCATAGTGGATAGCGGAAGCATCGATAATCTCGTTTCAACCGAGATGGTGGAAAAGCTAGAGTTGAAGATGAACAAACACCCGAGCCCATATAAAGTGTCATGGTTGCAGAAAGGACACCAGGTATGTGTTACGAGACAATGCTTGGTCAATTTTAAAATGGGTGAATATAGGGATGAAATTCTGTGTGATGTCATTCCCATGGATGTCTGTCATGTATTATTGGGAAGACCGTGGCAGTATGATAGAAATGTGGTTCATGATGGAAGAATGAACACATATACCTTGGAGAAGGATGGGAAAACACACACGTTGCTGCCGATAAAGGATAAGGAAGTGAAGCCAGAAGTTAGCAATACAATACTTCTCATGAGTGGGAAAGAGCTTCTCACAGAGCTGGAGAAGAATGAAGATCCACAGTTCTTTGTTGTCAGGAAGCCGAAAATTGTCCTGAAAAGCACCAGAGTGGATGACTTGCCAGATGAGATTCAGGAACTGCTGGGAGAGTTCGCTGATATCATCGTGGATGAACTACCTCATTCGTCGCCACCGATGAGGAGTGTGAGTCACCATATTGACCTCATACCCAGAGCAAGTTTGTCGAACAAGGTAGCGTATAGGTTGACACCTCAGGAGAATGAGGAGGTCAAGAGGCAGGTTCAGGATCTGCAGGATCAAGGGCTGGTGAGGGAAAGTCTTAGTCCATGTGTCATTCCAACGGTACTGAGTCCAAAGAAATATGGAGGCTGGACGATGTGTACAAACTCCAGAGTGATAAACAAAATCACCATCAGGTACAGATTTCCACTGCCGAGAATGGACGACTTGATGGATTGCCTGATTGGGGTAAATTATTTTTCAAAGATTGATCTCAAGAGTGGATATCATCAGATCCGGATGAGAGAGGGAGATGAATGTAAGACAACATTCAAAACAAACGAGGGTTTTTACGAATGGCTGGTCATGTCATTTGGGTTGACAAATGCGCCAAGCACTTTTATGAGGCTGATGAATGAAGTCCTGCGGGAATTCATTGGCAAGTTTGTGGTCGTATACTTGGACGACATATTGATTTTTAGCAAGATGAAGGATGAACACTTGAGGCATTTGGCCATTGTGATGAGAAGATTACAGCAGGAGAAGTTGCTGATCAATTTGAAGAAGTGTTCCTTCATGCAGACAGAACTCATTTATTTGGGTTTTGTAATCTCGGTGAATGAATTGAAGATGGATCCTCAGAAGGTAGAAGTAATAAGAAATTGGCCATCGCCGAGAAATGTTTTTGAGGTAAGGAGATTTCATGGACTTGCTAGTTTCTACAGGAAATTCATTCGGAATTTTAGTGGAATTAGCGCCGCAATGATGGATACTGTGAAGAAGCAGCATAAATTTTTCCATTGGACAACAGAGGCTGAAAGAAGCTTCAATTTGTTGAAGTGAAAGATAACTGAGCAACCAGTGGTAGTGTTTCCAGATTTTCAGAAGACCTTCCAGGTGAAGTGTGACGCTAGTGGATATGCTGTTGGAGGGGTCTTGAGTCAGGATGACAGACTTGTGGCATATTACAGCGAGAAGTTGGATGATGCAAAATTGAAGTACTCCACGTACGATAAGGAGTTCTATGCCATCATACAGGCATTGAAAAAGTGGAGGCATTATTTGATACCCAAGGAATTCATTTTATACAGCGATAATCACTCATTGCGGTTCGTGAGTCAACAGGAGAAGTTGAACCAGAAGCATGCGAAGTGGGTAGAGTACATGCATAATTTCACGTTTGTGATAAAGCAGATTTCGGGGACTGCGAACAAGGTAGCTGACGCCTTGAGCAGGAAGTGCTTGTTGCTGCAGGAGTTTAGGGTCAAGACCTTGGGTTTTGAAAACTTGAAAGATATGTATGCAGGTGATGCAGATTTTGGAGAAGCCTATGAAGCGGCCAAGAATACAGTTCTCAGGGATCGAAGTCCATGGCTGGAGTATATGATTCAGGATGGATTTCTTTTCAAAGGCAATCAACTGTGCGTACCGAATTGCTCCATGAAAGAGAATTTGGTGAAGGAGAAACACAGTGGAGGCTTAGCAGGTCATTTTGGGCATGAAAAAACATTTGCCAAGTTGAGCGAATCATATTTTTGGCCAGGCATGCGGGCAGATGTTAAAATATTTGTTGACCGATGCAGGATTTGTCAACACGCGAAGGGCAGAAAATAGAACACAGGGTTCTATCAGCCGTTGCCCATACCCGAGAGGCCATGGGAAGCCATTAGCATGGACTTTGTTCTCGGATTGCCGAGAACTCAGCGAGGAATTGATTCCATCTTTGTGGTGGTGGAAAGGTTCTCGAAGATGGCACATTTCATACCGTGTCATAAGACCAGCGATGCCACGCACATCGCAAATTTGTTTTTCAAAGAGATTGTGTGATTGCATGGATTGCCCAGGAGCATAGTCTCGGGTCGGGATACCAAATTCATAGGTCACTTTTGGAGGACGCTATGGAAGAAGCTAGGGACTGACTTGGCATTCAGTTCTACTTACCATCCATAGACAGATGGGCAGACCGAAGTAGTCAATAGAAGCTTCGAGGATCTGTTGAGAAGCCTGGTGATAGAGCATCACACCAGTTGGGATCAGATCCTACCTTAGGAAGAATTTGCGTACAAAGATTCAGTGAACTGAAGTGCGGGTAAGAGCCCGTTCCAAATTTTGTATGGGACACAGCTGAGAGGCGTTTCTGAGCTCAGGGAGTCAGAACAGGCTGAAATTAGTAACGTGAGAGCTGAGGAGTTCGCTGAAGCAATGCGGGAACTTCACGCGGAGTTGAAGCAGTGACTGATGAAGGCGAACCAGGAGTACAAGGACAGAGCCGATCATAGGAAAAGACAACTTCAGTTTGAAGTTGGAGACATGGTTCTGGTGCACCTGAGGAAAGAAAGGCTCCCAAAGGGAACATACAATAAGCTCAAGATGAAGAAGATCGGGCCATGTAAAGTCCTGAAGAAATTCGGCGAGAACGCGTATGAGCTTGAGTTGCCAGAAGGCATCGGGATATCTACGATTTTCAATATTTCGGAATTATACCCCTACAAGACCGATGAAGTAGACACTAGAATTGAGGAACCGGTGGTCCAATGACAGAAGCAGTTGCCAGTTGCACAGAAGCCTCAGATGGAGTGCATACTGGACAAGAGAATAGGTAGGAAGACTAGGAGAAAACAATATTTTGAATACCTGGTGAAATGGAAGAACCACCCAGTGGAGGATGCCAGCTAGGAAATAGAGGCAGTGATTCAGAAGCATGGGCAGACTGTGCAGGAGCTCATGAGCAGAAGCCCATGAAATCTTTTGAGCCGAGGAGTATGATGCAGGAGCATCCACATCTCATCAAGCGAGCCAGTGCGTGAAAAGAGAAGAACAGTTGGACAGTGCCAGCACATACATTTTTGAATTACATTGAAAAGATTGTTGCGTCGTCGTTTGAATGAAAGCATTCATATGAAGCGCCTTTGTATTGTATTGTAGATAAGACGACATTTAATAATTTTAATGCTGGTAGATAGGAATTAAGTCTAGATTAGACAGTTTTTCTTTCGAGAGGGAAAACGAAATATAGGCATCCTCCTTTGTACATTGTAAAGTCATTCCCATTCATACAGGAGCAAGAGAGAGTAGAACAGAGAACTTGTGAAGAACACCCATGTACAGATTGAATTAATAGAAGAAAGACTTTGATTCAATTCCATGGATGTGTTTGATCTCTGTGTGTTGTTGATATTATGTTGTTGCATACTTTCTTCCTTATATGATTATCTTCTATATGCTGCGTATGTGATTGCATATCAGGTTCGAAACCTGAGGGAATGAGGAAATAAGTTTCAATCGTTTCTCTGGTTGAGCCGGGGGATTCTTGCATAGAGTGCAGTTGAATTCCTCCGCATAGAGTGCATTGAGGAGGCTCTACAGTTAGACTCTTATTCTCATTCACCCAGAGTTGTGTTGGGTTATTCGAGTTGAGCAGGGGAAGTGCAGGTTGAATTGGAGTCTCAGTAGCAAGTCTGAGAAGGGAAGGCCGGGCTATTGCGAGTGTGGGTGCACAGGACCCGGAAGACTTCATCACTGTTGGAAGTGGTTGAAGGCCGAGCACAGGGAGCGTGTTGGAGAAACACTCTGGAGGAGTCCAAGTTGGTAAAAGCTCAGGAGGGATAGTACCTTTGCTTTGCTCACATAGGACACAGGTGGTGAAGTGGAGAACTCTTCAAGAGGAAGAGAATCGACGACTTGAATTTGTCGTGGAGAGTCACGAAATATCGCAGATCATCAGATCGTGAAGGAGTTGCGAGGGGGTTAACTCACAAGTGCACGATAGAATCCGTTTGTCATCAAATATCGGCATATCGGGGTTGGTGAGTGCAAGAGTTGCATGCACGTCGAAATCGTGAGTTGCGATTTCCTGATTTAATCAGAGCCATCCATCATCAGAGGGACAAGTGGCACGAGATCCCGAGGAGTCGGGACTCAGCACTTCGGAGTTTTTGAAGTCGAAGGGAGCACAGAGAAACAACGAAGCCCCGAGTTGCAACGGGTCCCACGAAGGTGGAGCGGAGGACAACACGTGGCATCACACATCGGCGTTCGGGGTTTTGAAAGGTGAGTAAATTGCCACCTTTCATCTACCAATTTCCCGATAGGGGAATCCCCGATACACAGCAGTGTTGACCGTTGACATCGGGGATCGGGATTCAGAGTTTCATATTGCACGGGAGGTGCACACAAGGTTCGCAAATCCACGAAACCCGATTTCCCGACTGGGAAAGGGAGATCGCCGAGAAGTGTACTGTGGGTAAAGAACTCCCGAGGGAGTTCGAAGAGTTGTTAACTCTTCGGGCCGCGTTGTTGAAGGTCCTGGTGAGATCGATCGTGCCGTTGAGGGCGACTTGCGTCATTATATGTTGAAAAGAGAAATGTGGCTTTGGGTGAAATAAGGGATTTTTTCCCTGAAGTAGAAAATATTTCTCAACTGAAATCTTCCTTTTTCACTGTGAGGGATATTGAAAATACAACTTTTAATATTGTAGTTGCATAGGAGGATACAGTGTTCGAGATTAAGATCAAATATGACAATATAAGTTCCCCTCACAAAGTGAAATTTCACAAGCATACCAGTGATTTGTTGTATTCTAATTTTTTGAGTTAATATTTGAAAAATTCAAAGATGACATCATTAGCTGCAAAATTAGAAGGACATCTAAGACATGCAAAGGGAGCCAACAAATCTTGGAAAAATAAAACTAAAAGTCTTGAGTTTGAAGGTCCTCAAGGTATGACGTCTTTATTGGATGAAAAAGATAAAATAATTCAGAGTTTGAAGAAAAAGTTTAAGATCCCTGCTACAGAACACCCACACAAAATAGAATTAGTATCTTTAGAGTAGGAAAAAGAAACATTTCATAAGGAAGAGCTGGATTATAAGGCTAAGATTTTGCAGCTGGAAAAGGAAACGATGGAATGCTCTAAAGAAAAGGTAGAGCTGGTAAATATAGTCATTGTTTTAGCTCTTGTTGCAGGAACTGAATCAAAAAATGAAGACATTGTTCAGACTATGTCGCAAGTCATTATGAAAGAAGGAAATATCAAAGGGTTCAAGGAAAAAATGGAGAAATTGGAGAAGGAAGTGTGCATAAAGGATGGAAATATATCCCAATTTCAAAAGGAAAAGGTAGTCTTGCAAGAGAAGATTAATAAGTTGAATTCAAGATTAAGAGGGAAAGGCCTGTTGCAAGGAGATAAACATATCATATGGGATTTGATAGCTGCTGAGGATGATAAATTTAGATTTAATTTGAATTTTGTAAGTGATAATGATAATATAGCAATCAGAGCCAGGCATAGATGCATTTTTGTTGATGAGACTTTAGCCAAAAAGCCTTCTGAATGGGCACAAAATGCCATTAATATTCTCAACTCAACTCGTCCTGTATATCTTCATACCATTGGGTTAAAAAAAATAACTGCATTAATCATCTAGGCCTGAAGGATTATTACAAAACATGATCTTTTGAAATCAGTTCTGAATAAAGCAATACAGATGGAACACAATGTGCAAAATCTCAATAATTTATTTGAAGAATTGTTCATAAAGGGCCTTCTATTATTATGGGATGGTAAAGCTAAGTTGCAGGATCAATAAGAATATAGTGCATTCTTGAATAAATCAAGGATGGACCACTCCATATTTGAAACCATGGAGGAGGGTTTGAAAGGGGTTACTTTAGTTGATAAACTGAGTACATATTTCAAAATTCTAAATCTGTTTAAGACAATCAAACTTGGTCTACCTGCCATGTCTTATGCCACTTGTATTGAATTGGAAACTTTAATGAAAGAAATGAAAGATAATGATATTCCTTTCAAATTGTAATCGAAGGAAATAGTCAAATTGGGAAAGACCGAATATACTTTGCCAAGATCGAGTAAATTATTTCCATTTATCAACAAAAAGGAAGAAAATCAAATGAAGATACAATCAAAGTCAAAGGATGAAGATAAAGAACCATATTGCAGGAATATTTGCAAATCCCATATTTTGTGAACTAAAATATTTTATTCCATTGTAATCAGTTAAAACCGAATGAAACCAATGGTTGTATAAATATTGTAGGTTTTGATGTATTCATGGTTGGCAAAAGCACAAAGGAAAGAGTTTTAATATATGGTTGACACTCCCTATAGAATCTAATAATTTCTTCATCATCAAAAGGTTCCAAATTCTTAGAGAAAGAATTAGGATTTTTTAATGACTCCATGGTTGACACAACATCAATTTTAGACAATACTTTAAACCCCTTTTTATCAATTACAACTCTTTCTGACTCTGAGTATTTCTCTACACACCATACTATAATTTTGGGAAACTAAAAACACAATTCAGTTGCATACAAAATGAGAGAATCTTGGACATGCTCCAAAAATGGAAAACCTTTCCCTCTAACGTAAGCTAAGTTACTTCTTAATTGAATAATAGGGGAAACAATAAATTCAGGGTCACAAACATCATTATCTCTATCGATTAAATTTTCTTCATTATTTTGTGGTCTTTTTTTAGATACTTTGATCATGACGGGATCCATGGAAACAAGAAAAACTACCTGGTAATGGTGATTACAATGACAATGAGAATTCTAAATTTGGTTGAAGGTGACAGTTGCAAAAAATCCAATAGTTCCCTCTTTGACAAAGATAAACAAAAATAAAATCATATCAACTTTATAATATTCAACTTTTTAGAGAGACGGGTCAACAGTTTCAATGCAAACCACTTTTTGCTCCACACTCGTCCCCATGCTGACACGTCTTTACCTTCAAAACCTGTGGTTTCCATTTCAGAACCACTTTATGGAATTAACCTCCACGCACTTTCAAGGCATGCAATGCACACAATCCATTGATCTGTCTTGATCAGAATCGTAACCATTGATATTTGATTTATTTCCATCGTCACTATTTTAGAACTCCTTTTAGCCAATTTCAACTATTCTTCCATATTTAACATCCCTCCAGATGTGTTACAAAACATTTCGCGCCTCTGCTAAAATTGAAAGATGATTTTTCTGAACTTGTTAGGAATATATATATATATATATATATATATATATATATATATATATATATATATATATCACCCTCCTACCCATAAGAGAGATTAGATATTTCTCGTGGTTTACATCTTCAACAATAATTTGCTCACAAAGAATGGAATGTGTCACAAGCAAGATTTAAGCTCGGGTGGGGAGAATAAAATTTATCCTCCCAAATAACTGAGCTAGACCTAATTGAATGTGTGTGAATGCATGTGTTTGTATTTAAGCCTAGGTGGGGAGGATAGAATTTCTCCTCCCAAACCATCGAGATAGACCCAATTGAATGTGTGTGCACAAACATATGATTTAATTTTCCTACAAATACAAAGTATATTTAACTCCTTTGGATATCCTCAATCACTTATTATATAACAATAAATAAAAAAATGTTACTTGAGTTATGACCACCATATGACCACCATAGAATTGTTGAGATGTTGAAAATTCTAGGTGTGCCCATACTGTTTCTTTTGTCCCACCTTGGTTGTTTCTTTTACAACTTGATTTTTATCTATCTTGACATTGCGGTGTGTCATGAGTATTACACCTCTTCCATACGACTTCTTTCCTCCATTTTAGATTTCCCCCAGGTTATCTAGTATAATTACTCCCCTTTTGTCATCCTTTGTATATGTTACAATAATATATTTCATAAAAATTATAGTAAGAGATATTTCATTTAGAGGATAGGTTGGTTTTCAATTAGAAGTTTTGATTCCTTATTTAGCTAGGCAATTCTTTGAAATTTTGCTAGCTAGTAATTTTTTTTCACAATAAATTTCTCAAATTCAATAAGCAATATGGATCTCATCTTGTGTTAGCAATGGTTTTTCGGTTAATTAATATTGCTCCGATTGGGATTCAAGTCTTTCCAAAGTTTTTTTTTTTTTTGTGCTAATGTTAATGAAAACAATTAGTGTCACATCCAAGTCCATGATATTTTGTAGATACCCAAGTGAATATGGAATGGAACCTTCTAAGGAATTGCTAGATAGATTCAATAATTTGAGTGCATTGCAACTTCCAAGTGTTGGTGGAATGACACCGGTTAATAGATAGGTAGAAATGTCTATAGCTAAATCATTTTCAAGTTTCTCTTTCTCTAGAGGCAAGGGTGGAATAATTTCCTTTGTTGCTAAATAATTACTCTACAACACAATAATAAATATTACAATAAGTGTAACACACCCAACCCCCCATCCACTTTTAGGGTGGTGGGATTTATGATTTTCATCTTATTGGAACTCAGAATGAGTATTTAGGTTCATTGGTTCCTATGATTTGTAATTTCTACTCAGAAGTGGTATCTATATCTCATTAATTTCAAATACTCTATTGCATAATTATGTTTATGCTTATACTATGATATCCAGGGGATTGCTTATACACAACCACAAAAAACCAAGTTGAAGTATCAGATTAGTGGTGTGAATCATATGATATGATGAACTAAATGGAATCGTATATGTTACATACTTGGGTGAGGTTCATTATATAGAACGATTGTCCCCATAGTGGCCCACAAATGATGGTAATGTAAAAATAAATAAATAAAAGGAACCTGAAGAAGTCATAAAAAGAAGAAAAAAGACAAGACATACCTGATCTTTGATATTCTAATGTGTAGCATTTCATTGACACAACATCTAGAGCATATGCAAATGCGCAAACTGCATATTGTAGTAAATAAAAACACAATTATATTTATTTTTTAGTAAAACCCAAAAAATACATTTAAGACATATCAATAAATCCTAATAGAAATTAAAACTGACAAAATTGCAAATAGTAAACACCATTGATATTGTTTTTTGTAAATGCCATATGAGAGGAGATTGAATAGTGACACACACGCACACATCTCAGATGTGATGGATTGAATAATCTCCTCTTGGTTTTGAGAATAATTTATTGGAGCCATATGATCTTGGAGCAAACATCCCTCAATCTAAAGGAGCAACAACAAAGTCAACATTGACTATGTTGTTTCTCTATTGGATCAAGAGAAGTTTTCTCCAAGAATAAACAGCTCCAATAAATTTTTCTCTACTGAACAGGGATATACACATGAAGGTGGAAGATCCTATGGCCCCTCCCCCCTCCCCCAACATCACTCTCTATTCCCCAATACCCAATCTATATTCTACTTAAAATTATACATTAAAAATATTCAAAAGTCATAAAAAGTGATTGTAAAGCTATAAATGAGGTTTATCATTCAAAGGCATATGTCATATTTTTTTTATTTTATAAATGAGATTTATCATTCAAAATACGTTACAAACATACTAGCTATATAATGCACATATATCATTCTTATAAAATTATTATACAACATAAATTTATTTTAGTCTTGTTTTGTGTTTTCCAGTTCTTAGGTAATCCATCCTTGTCCATGTCTTCGTTTACTAGGTGCTCTTCAGTAGTTGATGTTGTTCATTCCTTTCAAGACAAGCATACCTAGTATCATACCCATGATGTGCAGGATGTTGTGAGGGGCGATCACCTACAAAAACAAAAAACATTAAATTTATATGGCCAATTTTTAAATATCAACGAAGTAATTCATTAATATTAAAAAAACATCTGCACTGTAATTATTTACCTGCTTGTCCACTAGTCAACACTGTTGGAATGGCTGCCCTATTCTCTAGATCAAATTCAGGTTGAGGTGGATTTTTTGAGGGGCCATCACCTACAAAAACAAAAAATATTAAATCTATATGGACACTTTTTAAATATCATTGAAGTAGTTCATTAATATTAAAAAAAACCTCTGCAATGTAGTTATTTACCTATTGGTCCACTAGTGGGCACCGTTGGAATGGATTCCCTATTATCATGATCATATTTAGTTCGAGGAGGACCAACTATGACATTCTATGCCATTGAAACGAAAAATTTTATAAGGACAAAACCATAAATGTATAAGTAATAAAAATTAGAAGTACAAAATTTATAAGTACAAAATTATTAAGTAAATGATTAATATACAACCATTTTACCATCATGGGCCTCAGTCATAGGAACATATTGGGGTTGCACCCCACTGGGATGGGGTTGTTGGGGAGCACCATGATCTTCTGGCTCTGCTTCACTATCAACTCTTTGTTGTCTAGTGCTAATGGTTTCATTGATTGTGTTGCTCCCCTGATTAAAACAAAGTAAGACATTAAACTTATGGATGATATCAAACATTTACATATTTTATAAGTAATGAAAGGTTAATGTAGACTAATTTTTATTTACCTTATCCCGTAAATTTGATCTTGGGGTCTTCCCCATTCTTTTCCTACGATTGACCATGACTTTATAGCCATACTTGTAACCAAGTTGGAGGTATTTCTCTGTGGTTTCATTTTTGAAGTCATCACCCTGCATTGCATAAGAGCATGTTTTTTTTAATTTTTTGGCTGCAATAAAATGAAAGTTGTAAGGCAATACAAATAATATTCTTAAGATGTTTAGGTTCTTACGATTCATGACTGCATCCTCAAGTAGCCACCCTGGCCTAGATTGTGTTGGCCATGTTTGGAAATCCTTGCTTTGGTTTCCTTTGAAGTGTCAGGAAACCTATCCTCAAAATTTTCAAGTATATTATATACCACACTTTTATTTAGATCTAAAGAAAATTAAAGGTATTGAAATCAAAATGTTGTAATTTACCTTGGGGTACCAGTTATTTTTGCTCTTGATTTTTTCAATATCCTTTATTTTGCATCATAAACGATTTTCGTCCACTCCCTCTATGGAATCGAGGGAGGATGATCATACCTAGGGTTCCCTACCAAGACTCATCTATAAACATCTCACATATATTTTAAATATTCTCTTGTTGCATAGGTGACTATTTTTTTATTGAACGTGTCTAGTCCAAAAAGTCCTTAGAGATAATCCATAAATTCTTTTTTGAGGTTGGAATTATAGAAATTCCATTCCATGCGTAAGTTTTCCCCAAAAATCAACAAAGCCTTGCTCTCAAAGTGCCTATAAAAATGGTTCTTTCCTACAAAAAAAAAAGATATGATCATCAATTTAAAAATAATAATCTAGATGGTTTGTGTATGAGATGGACAACATGAAACAATTAAAATAT
Source organism: Picea mariana (assembly GCA_032191745.1). NCBI lineage: Eukaryota > Viridiplantae > Streptophyta > Pinopsida > Pinales > Pinaceae > Picea > Picea mariana. Next base: position 383,455 of record JASDQU010102578.1, read on the forward strand.
TAAAAACTACCTGGGGGTCTTATTTGTTTTAATGGAAGGTTGTTATCATTGACCAAAAATGTGCACATAAGGGTCCCCGTGTTTGTCACATGTATAGAACTAGGAAATGCAACCATGAGAACCACATCATCAGCCTCATCTTTGTCACCACCTCTAGAGCCTGATCATTGTGGGGATGGCTAGAGGTTCGTGTCATGGATCCTATCTAAATTAGGTGTGGAATATGGAGAATTAAATAGTACTCTAACAATTGTATGACATCACGTGTCATGACTCTATGGTGTCTCTGTAGCGCCACTACTACCAACACTGGGATGAATAGGCTCCAAAAATCTCTTTATAAAAAGTAAAATGTTTTTTTCGTGAGATAATGTAAAAGTTAAAAAACAGAGTTTCATAATTGAACATATGAGTACATTAAAAAAACACTTTAAATTATGGTTATTACCACATATGTGTTAAGTTGTGACATAAGGATATTGATCCTTTATAGGACATCAAAATTTTTATCTAGACTGTCTAATACGATATCAAGTTCCTTGTTCACTTTAATGATCTTTACTTTTATTAATATCGTCAGATCAAGGGATGAATACAACCCCTCCTCATTGGCAGAATCATGATCAACATGTCTTGCCGATTACATATAATTTCAACATTAAAATCAATGTTATTGAAGTTATATAAACAAATGAGATAATTGATCGCCACACAAATAATATTATATAAATAAATAATAAAATTCACGTAAAATGAAAGTTGAATTTGATAATCAATTGCATGTTTTGTGACTTGTCCTTTTCCATGATCATCCTGCCACATTATAATATATTGTAATTAGAACCCGCAAATTAATAGTGATTAGTTCATTCTCAACCTAGTTCCAATTTTTGAACTTTTTTTCTATATTCAAAGTTCTAAACCCTTGCACACACCCCAAAAAAGGAAATTAATCAATTTCTAGAGGGAGTGCCCGGCTTGATGAAGTCAAAAGTGGTAGAAAGTAGCATATTTGACCCTTTCCAACCACAAATTAAGGATAAAGTAAAAATTATATGAGGAGGACCCCATGTAAAAGGGGTTATAATAATTGCTTAGCACACATGCTTGAGGAATGTCCTAGGTAAGGAGAGGACACATGACATATAAACCGCAAGAACATGGTTTAAAGTTCATCTTGGAAGGAATGTTACACCTTATAAGGAAATATAAAATGATTGTATGGCACGATAAAGGATCATGTATGAAAACAAAGAGGATTGCTCCATTATATCGAGGTTTGAATTCTAATTTTAAGGAAGGGACATGTTAGAAGAACATGGTTTAAGGAAGAACTTCAAAGGAGAACAACGTGTGGTAACAAAGACTTTGTCAAACATCACTTTGAGCATCTTTCCACCTTTATTGAGGAGTGCCCAACTTTGAGGGGTTTTTCTTGGAGTTAATTGTGGATCTTGATGAAGTTTAATAATATTTTTGTTTATTCTGATACATTGCACTATAATTTTCATTATTTCTATTTTACATATAATTTTTTTATGTCTATGGTTGTTGTCCTTAATAATTCCAATGACTAGGCAAGTTCCCTTGGTATTTGTCTTAATCCATAGTTAAGGGACATCCTTCAATAGGTTATTAGTTCTTATTATGTTGTCACAATCCAAAAAGGGAGAAATATGAATGTTCCTCTTCAATTGAGCCAACCCCTCTCCTTTTGAATAATTTGACTCCCTTGTAGGCTTCAATAGCCTCAAATTCTGAAATTAAGAAAGGTGAAACTATATGTTTATCTCAATAAAAATTGAGGGAATGACTATGTTAATATCTAAGAGTAATCCCATCAACAAACTTTATATGCACAAAGGATATGGAATCAAAAGGCATTGATATGACCTCCTCATCCCTATGTTTCCTTGGCCTGCCCACTAATATGATTTCTCTCTACCACTATTATCTTCCTTCTCCAATTATAAACTTAGGTTGTGATCCATATTTTTAAAATCTGGATCTAAATGCAAAAAATTCATGTTGGGAAGGAAGGCATGGTGAACTTCTTCAGATTGATCAAAATGGAATGCTTGAAAGGTTTGAGATTATTGGTGAAGTACATCCTTTATAAATGCATTAACATGATGGAATAATTCTTACTATGCCTAGCCATTATGCATGTTAACAACCACCCTCCCAAACACAGGTGAGAAAACATCATCAACTCGATTCATTGGATCTATTTACAATGTGAAGGTTTTCCAAATAAATTTCGACAATAATGAAAATTGAATGATGGTAACAAACACTCACCATTCTTAAGCGTGCTCATAGTGTTCCATCTAGCTCGGTCTCCTCTGTGGTATGTGACTTATGTTTCCTCCGATGTCATGCCATATATCTCCTTGTTCGACGTTCCCTCATGCAAATCTCAGGGTTTGGGAAGCTGCTCAAAGTGTTCTCTCCTTGGATCTCTTCATGGTGAGCTCTCCTCAACTCTCCTTGGCTCTCCTCTTCTTCTCTCCTCGACTCTCCTCCTATGATATCCTTGTGTGGTATCCTCGTTGTTTTCTCTCCTCATGCATGTCCAGGTTTTAAACGTAATAGGTTTGAAATGTGATTTTTTTTGTTTTTGGTTTGGATCATTATATATAATTAATATATATTATAATTCTATATATTTAATAATTAATATATTATATATTATATTATAGGGTTTAATGTGTTAATAATGACCTAAAATAGACCTTAAATATACACACCCTAACCTTCTAGATCATCGAACCATAACCCTTATAAATATTCAATGTGTTTTATTGTCATTTCTCTCCATGTCAAAGTGAAAAAATTCAACCAAGTGCAGGTAAACGACGGGAGTAACTATGACTATATTAAGGTAGCCAGATGCCTCATAATCCAATTAATAACTTGCATGAATGTATCATTAATGATATTCTCCACTATCCCTAGCTATTGTATTCTAGAGAAACCACATCCAAGGGAATGGGCATGGCAGAATTAACAGGGAAAGAAGACCCTCATGTTGAGCTTGACTATAGTCCTAACCCATTCATAGTTTGGGAAAATTAGGCATAGATTCGGAAAATTAAACCAAAACATTTGTCTTTTTTATTCAAATTGATGATGGAAAAAAGTGGGTATGTGAGTAAAATTTGAGTCCAAAAACCCTCACATATCATTAAGGCATGCGAATAGTCTATCTACGATTATGATGGTATAAAAATGAATAATCTTCTCTTGGTTTCATGAATAATTTATCCTCTAATAAACAAGGCCAACAACATGAAGTTGTAAGCTCATATGGCCCCTCCTCTCCCCCTCACATCACTCTCAATTACCCAATGCCCAATCTATAAAATAGTAAATAATCGAAAGCAACCTAGTAATATTCATGCATAGAAACTACAAAAACAAAAATTATTGAACCTAAATGAAATTTTGTGTTTGTAAAGGATATTGTTATTTTACCACGTACTTTAGTATATTGGAGACTATTTTTAGGTTTCACATAATAATTCAACAACATGTAACATAGGATATAAAAACATCGCATAAAACTTAAAAACATGTAACTAACCCATGACATAAGTAAATTATTTTAAGATAATATTTCACAAAAATTAAAATATATAGTCACGCACCTAATCCAACTCAACATATGTATAATCATCCTTATTTTGTATGTTCTTCTTCATCGAACTCGACATATGTATCATCATCCAGTTCATAAACGATGTTGAAAGGATTGACGATATCATCATAGTCATCAATTCCATTTTCGAGCGTATTTTCATCTATATCATCATCAAGAATGGCATTGTCTCCTATGCCTGGATCATTATCTTCTTCATATTCTTCGTCTATTGACCCTGCATGATATTCCAACTCTATATGATTTGGTGAATCATCTTCTTTCTGTACATGAATGTACTTATTTGGCTTTCCTCTTGGATCATCTCTAACAACAAATGACGAATCCATCTCACCTAGAACATTTGAGTAAACGAATTGTTCACATTGGCTTCTAAAAACATAGTGATCATGTCTTGTTTTAAAAATCGATGGTTTAATCATTGTAAATCCATAGGCATGATGAATAAAAATTCTTTCCTCATTGCATTCATGCATTCGTAACCTATACCATTTGACATCGAACAAAACTAATTTGAAGGAATTAAAGGCACACTCAAGTATATCATTCAAATACCCATAGTATATATTTTCAGATTCTTGGGGATGTATGTCACCCCTAGAGGAAACATTAGTGACCTTGAATACTGTAGTTATCCCAGTATCATAAGTTTTCCTAGTTTTATCCAACTGTTTGATGTGAAATTTACAACCATTGCACCACATAGCCTTGTGGGGTTTCAACTGCAATATGCCATATATGTAAAATATGCATTGTCAATTAATAAATTAACATATTTATATAACTTGGAAGTTATATGAAAAATATATAAGTACACATGTGACATTAATATAATATAAAATAACTGAATAAAATGGGTGAATTTTCTTTCTTGTCCATCTTTCAAACCATATGCTAAATCAATTTCCCTTTGCGTAACATTGGCATCTCCATTATGACGAGCTTCTCTTACCAATTAAAAAATTTGTTGCCATAATATTCTATCTCCATGATGTTGTTTACTTCTTTCAATCCATACATTCATCCAACCAAGATTTTTTGCAATGTATAAATGAAGTGCACCCCAATCTTGAGAAATTGAATCAAAAACTTATAATTCACCAATATTAAATATTAATTATAACGTCCATGGTAAATATTAATAATTTATGAAACAACATATATTAATATATTAATGAGTATGATCATATACACAAAAAAATAAAATTTAAATGTATTAACATAAATCTCCAGAATTATAAATATATTACCTAGCATTTTTTTTATTCTACCTTTCCCCAACAGGTGCTCTTGATCTTGAAATTTTTTGATGGAGAACTCATATCCCAAATGCGATCAATTGCATGCATAGTTGGCACTACTAATTTAGGAATATTCTGACTAATATACACCATGGATTGATTTATCATATATCCCTCCACCATTTAACCCTCGAGACATGCTCTTTGTCTAACCAAAGCCTTCAATGATTTCAAGTGCCTCTCCACCATCCACATTGACCTTGTGTGTACAGGTTGACAAGTTTCAATCTCCTCAACTTGGTGTATCAGGTAGTGATCTTGTACATTGAAAAATGTTGGAAGTATATACTTTTTCATCTCACACATTATCTGAGGAATTTCTCTCTTCCAATACTTTATATCATCTCCATGGATTTGTTTCAATGACAACCATATACAAGAGATCATGACACAAGAAATAACATGTTTCAACATAACATAATATAATATATTACATTAAAAGTAAAACACATTTCATTAAGTACAAAAACAAATTGATAGAACATTTTGAATATAAATCACAACTACTTACCTCATGTATTTGCTAGAACATATATAACTTGTTTGACATTGTTGTCAAATTTGTTTGGGAGAGAGAGCGGTAGAACATACTATAACAAAAAAAATGAATCGTTATTTGTTTGGACCAAAGTAGAAAAAAAACAACAAAAAACATAAAATATGTGTAAGGCCAATATATATAAATATGTATACCAAAATTATTACCTTAATGAATGTATGCCAATTATGTTTTTTTACCCCACCAAATTCATGTTTCTTGAATCTTCGTTAAGATATTATTTATCTTTGAAGCAAAACCCGTGGGAAATTCAATTCTTTGAATGAACTCTTTTACATAATTGCTTTGTTTCTCTGTTAATATCCATGGAAGGTTATTTCAGTCTAGTCCATCTCTATTTGATTGAATCACACTTCACATTGCATGATTGGCTTCCTGAATGTCAGTACAATTTTTGGCATTTTTTTCTTTATCCCTGCTAACATATATGATTCTTGATAACGCTTTTGTCACATTCTTACTAATATTCATTTTTTCAAACAAATGAGCTATTTTTAGCTCCTCATAGTAGGGAAACCTCATGAATTTAGAGGGATAACATTTCATTCCTCGTGGAAGACCATTATTAATACCTTCATGATGGCATCCTTCATGAACCATAAAAGAAACCACAAAAATAATTATCAAATACGGTAAAATAAATTCAATGATTAAAATAAACATTCAAAACATTACATGTACGATACATAAATAAATTGTACCTTGATGATTTCTATTATATTCCAACCTCCATAGGCGAGCTTTCATTCTTCGTGGTTTTAACCAGTCTCTTCTTTCCCATTGAAAAGATGTTTTTCAATAGTATGACACCTATGGTTCTTAGGGAGGAGGTGCCCATACTCATTGAACACCACCTTTCTTAAAATTTTTGAATGACGATAATTCATCTTAGGACCACAAACTAGACATGAAAATTTACCATTTGTTTGAAGACCTGCAACAGATGGATTAATGTCAATTACATGATGACTAGATTGTTTAAAAATTAAAAATTCAACATGATATATTTAAACAATTATATAGTATTAAAGAGAAATAGAATGCTACATACAAAAAAAATGTGTTAGTCTTGGGGCAGCATGAATTGTCCATAAAATTATTCCATGGAATTTAAATTTCTTCTCCCTGATTGGTTACAGATGTCATACATAGTGATGCTAGGCCATAACTTTAGTAGCTCGTCGATAAGAGGCTCGATATATACATTCATAAATTTAACTTGGTACTTACCTAATTGTTTGAAATTACACATAATTACTATAACCGTGATATGTATATATAAGTAAACAAATAAAAAAATCATTTTATGCAAAAAATGAGACAAATGAAAATGTTACATTAAAAAAATTAATGTAAACAAATACCTAGAACAATCATTGTCAACGTTATGTGCTCCCTCTTTATTGACATCCGAGGAATCTTATTGTTGATAACGAAAATATGCCACACCGAGTAAATAGACCTAATCTCTCTGAATGTATTAGCAGCGTCAGCTGCCAATGAAATCCTAACATTACGAGGTTCATCTTTGAAATATTCCCATTTTTCCTCAATTTCCCTAAATGAATAACCATCGACATGAATTCTAAGAACACCATATCCACTTATGTTATGTGCATGGTAATCCATGAATTTTGTTATTCTTTCACACCTGAACAATCGCTGAAAACGTGGAATTATGGAAATATGATGAAGAACCTTTCGAGGCACCCTTTTTGTTACTTGATCGATTCGATATCTATTGATAAGACATTGTGGGCATTCTGTTTTCGAAGCATTTTGTCCATACTATATAATACGATCATTAGGACATGCATCTATAGTTTTATAATCCATTCAAATGTCTTTCATAATGGCACGTAGATCTCGATATGTGCAAGGAAAAATATTTGATGATGGTAGAAAAAATTCACCCAACAATCTACAACATAACACATAACTGGTTAATGTAAATAATATTAATCGTAAAACTTGCATTCTTATTTTACACAATAATTAACACTAAAAACAAATAGAAACAAGTCAACATTTACATATATGACACGAAACATATTAGATACCTTAGGATCTGTGTCATACAAGTGTTCGAAAAATTATTGATAACCTTTAAGTTCACTAACAACAATGTAGCGAAGACAATATTTTCTCTTGAGCCTTCATAAATTCATTTATTTTCCTTTTCTATTAGAGGTTCATCATAAATACCATCATTTTCCCCATCCTCATCTGATTGAGCAAAAAAATCTTGGATCATTTTATTTGTCCCATCATCTTCTTCCATGACATCCTCATTTTCTTGATCATGCTCCTGATCAGCTTGTACAACATCATTTCTAGTAGTACTACTTGGTGCACTATTTTGCAGAACATTAGAGGGAAACTCTAACTTTATAATTACAAAAAATCATGCAAAATTAGTGTGTATTATACCAAATATTCAAACAATTTGTATACATATATATAATTTTGTATAAAATAGACAATATAAAAATAGATAATGAATATATAACTAATTACCATGGGATGATATTCATTCGATCCCCCATCAATGTGCCCATATTTCCTATAATGTTTTTTATTTGTTTCTATTAAAATTCTTACACGACGTGTAAGGAAACATTTTTTGCAAGTGCAATAAAATCTATCATCACCCTTTTCACCCACTTTACTTTTTTTCCCACCTTTAATATTATGTGTCATTCTTCCACACAAAAATACCCTTTCTGAACCGTTATTGTTATATAAATTAGATTGTCTCAATATCTCTAATTATCAAAATATTTATAGATATTTTTTTCGGCGCAAGAGCGACGAAAGTTGACCAATTCAATGTTGAATTTCTCAAATAGTGTAATGTTCAATGTTCACTTTGTCAAATAGTGTAACGATCATCATTGAATTGTCTCTCTTGCAATGATAGGCAAAGGTCGTCACAAGAGAGACGTGAGTCCACTATATTCATGTGCGTCGCTCTTGTGAAGTAGATCTATTTTAATCTCTCTCTCTATAATATAAAAAGGTTTCATCGCAAGAGAGACGAACTACGGCTGGATTTATAAAAAAATTAAAAACTCAACTCTTTATCTTCAATTTTGCAACAAAAGGTTACTTTCATCGCAAGTAGTCGTCACAAATTTTTCAATATTTAGTAGTCAACACAAATAACTTTCTGGTGCTACCCTTAGGCCTAAGTGTTGTAAACAAAAACTCTGATACCATATGAAATGAATCCCAAAATTAGCTAACAATTTATTTTTTTTGTAGGGGGAGTAACTATAGTCTTATTGTCAATGACAACATAGATCTGACCAATGTTCTCAACCATTCATTACTCGACTCAATTCTTTGATTTCACTTAAATAATTTTTTAAATAAAACTATCTATAAGAGGAATATGTAACACCCCTCTCTTGAAAGAACATGTTATCGATTTATTCTTTGAGGACACTCGCGTGCAAGTGATCTGATTATAGTACATGGTTATTTGTTTCAATTATGGATTTTTATGACGATGTTGATGGTTTTAATATATTTTCATTTGATATATATGTATTGACAGATGTTAATGATGAGTTTAAATGAGTGTATAGGACATGTGCTAGATTGTGGATTCTCCTGGCATCGATGATCTCCTTGGACTCTAGATTTAGTCAGGGAATGGATTATGTTTTGTTTGAGTATTTCATTTTACACATATGTGTCAGATGGTTCATTTGGTATGATTATGTATATGTATCAATCACATTGTTTTGTTAATGAATGCAAGATGAAGAAGGTTTTCTAATACGAATCACATAAGGAGTAAAGGGGACATGCACATAAACTAGATATTGAGGGAGAGGTGTGGTAGAGTCCCTATCACAACCTACTATTACTCCCACCATGGCTCTAATTGTAGTTTAACTCTTACCTAGTTTGAGAGGTCCACGATGTCATAAGGGAAGACTGGGACAGTTGCTCGTGAATATTATAAGGAGGGTGGAATAAGGTGGAGTCCTTATTCCTTAGAATCCCTTAGTCTCTCACAAGGTCACCCGAATGGAGTGCTAACTCCAAGGGTTGGACAACTACCAAAACAACTCAAAGGGGAGTGGCACCCTTGGACCACAGAGTGTGTCTTGAGGGGCACATCGCATAAAAAAACTTGATTCAATGAATACAGGTGGCCTAGAAAACCTTGAGAGAATAATTAAACCTTGAAAAACCTTTAGGCATTACCGGATTTAATTAATTAATTAAATATTGAATTTATTAATTATAAATCCCAGATGAAAGTCTAAGCCTATTCAAAAAAATGAATCCTAACTCTAGGTTCTTGTAAGAAGACTAAACTAAATTATTAACTAAATTAAAAAGGAATGACGTAAATCAATTTAAGAATCAAGTAAAATAAAATAAACCTAAAGATTTTATTCAATACACATGTGTGAAAGAAAATACCAAATTGGAATTTAAGATAAGAAAGGGATAAAGATGAGAGAATATGTGTACGCATAGAATGATATATAGAGTCTAGCTACCACTAGTTTAACTAGAAGAAGACTCCTATTTTAAATCAACTCATATTAGTAAGGAGTCAGTCATTAATTGGAAATATGGGGAATAAAGAGACAACTAGCAGTGATTTAAGGAGCGCATTTGGGAAATGTGAGGGAAAATGAATTTTAATTAAAATTAAATATGGAATTTTTTGTGAAAATTGGGATGGGTTAGTGAGATAATTCCTATAAATCAAATGGTAAAAATGGGAAAGGGATGACACTGGTTATTGATAAATTATGCTGCCAAATTATTTTTGACTGGTTTTACTTGTGAGAGTTGGGATACCAAGATTGATCTAGAGGGGTGGCTCTACCTTGTGAGGTAAGCTTGGAGCTAAATTATTTCTAGTAATGTGTGCTTGGACACTTCATGGATTGGGGGGCTAATGGGGAAAAAGAGTACTCCTAGTGTTGGTTGGGAGGTACCGGTGAAGTCTCAATGACTAGCAAGCGGGAGAAAGGAAGGAGTGTCTTCGTTGAAGAACATATTCAGATTTCTTCATCTTCGGTTACGGTATTTTTATCAGAGTTTTGTAATTGTATTAATATTTTGTTTGTACAATAGTTTTAGAAATCCACCGTAACTCTATTGAAATCCTAAATTTGAATTGACAAGTTCTGTAATCCACGTGAGATTCAGAAAGTGAAATTTTGGTAATTGTTGTCGTTTAAATTTCTCAAATGAATAATGGCTTCTAGTTGGTAGGTGTGTATGTATACAAAACACTTTTTCATCTTGGTCATTGTCATTGGTTGTGTTAGCCTATGTCTTACCTTTACCAATCACTAAGTCTAAATTGTCACCTATATTTGAATTATTCATTTAGGATATTAGTAACATATCCTCAAGTGATGACTAATGAGTTAGTTAAGATTTCCTAGCCTAGTCATAATGCATGATTTTAGGATCTAGAGCAAATCTCTCTATGAGGTGGCATCACCCATTGTACTATAAATATGTAACATTGGAGTGAATAAGGATGTGTTGGCTATTATGCCTTTTTCGCCATGTTGTTGTTCTTGTCTCTAATTTATTTTGTTCAATTTCTTCAATTGGTATCAGAGCACTTATGGTCTTAAGGGCCTGATGTATCCATGGGAGTTGAAATGTGCACTGAAATGAAGTATCTACACCAAAAAAATTGCAGATCTAAATCCACTTGAAGCTGCAATGGAAAAGTCAATAATTCTGCATGAAGGAGTTGCTGCATTGGAGGGAGCTTCATTTCTTGTTGGTTAAAGGAGTCGCTCCTGTTTGAAAAGTCACCATCATTTTGTTTGAAATACTGTCATATTGTTTGATTATTGCGTTGTGTAAAGAAGAACAATCATTGTGTGAGAGTGAAGAGCTAAGATCTCACACAATAGTGTATGATGATGACCATCTCATGATCACTAGAATTTTTCTAGATATAATGTACAATGTTGCTGAAATATATAAAATAGATCCACATGAAGATCTGCTACACAGAGATCATATGTTGAAGACATTGTTGCAAATGTTATTTTGCTGGTTGCTAATATGAATATCGTGATTTAGAGAGCATTGGTCATTATAATGGAGATGGTGTTTTGTGCAATTCGTTTTTGACGAGATCTCAGATTTCAAGACGAGATCTGATCTACACATCTTCCTCAGAACTGCGATCTGATCATTGATAATTTTGACTACTCCATGGTGGTGATCCAAGTGAAAGTATCCTCGCTACCTACACCGACAAATTGCGGATCTATAATCCTTTGCACGATGGAAATAAATATCCAGTGATTGGATTTTCCTTCATGATTTGTATCCCGCTTCCTCAAATATTTTCTTCATGTTTGTTGAGTTGCATGGATCTTCAGAGAGATTTTCGACACAGTTGGCACTACGGTCGATGAGAAGAACAAGAAAATCATGATCTGGGATCGCTACTAGGAAACCCTGGGAAGCTGTAGCGGCTGCCGAAAAACCTCTTACTGCTTGTTGCCATGCTGTATCCACTCTGGGACGATAGCTTCATAGGCCTACTTGATTTATGGGAGAGAAAAGTCGTCGGGTAGTGGAGGGATTCAGAAGTTTCCCGAATTGTCGGGGATGACGAGGTAGTTTTGGATGCAGTTTCTATGGAAACGAACATGCAACCTTCTGAACTGATTTGAAACATCATCAATTTAACTTTTAAATCAAGGATTCATTGTAAACTTGCAATATTTTTCTTTGTAAGTGTGAAATCAAAATCAAGTTGAATTACAGTGTAATTTTCAGGTGCATTCTTGGCTGAGCCCGACACGAAAGAGTCATTATGATTTTGAGTCGCAATTAACAAGGTTGAGTAGTTTAACTCAAATCATTGTAAACATCACACGTTTGGATGCATTTTTGGTGGTAACCGACATTCTCAACTTGTTGAAAATTTCAAGAGAGCCAGTTCGAGTGAAGCAATTTCAAGAGAGCGCGAAAGTTTAAAGAAAAGTTGAAGCGAATGAGTACAAGCGAGAGAGAAACAAATTCAAGTGAGCGTGAATAGAAAGCAAGCGTGAAGTTCAAATTCAAGTGAGCGAGTTGCAGATAATCCTTCTTCTGTCGAGTCAAAATTGTAATAACGATCTACCAACACAAGGAGACCTTTTTTAGTGTTTTAAAATGGCTCAAAGTCTCTAATTATTAGAGTTACTGAACACTCTAATAAACACCACTGAATACAACACAATGACATTGAACAAAGCAACTCTTCAATCAGTGCTAACTTGTTTGCAAGTGACATAGGCTAAAGTTAGACTTCTTCAATCTCTATCCCAGCTATTGAATGATGAGTTGATAGATCTCAAAAATCAACAGCTAGTGAAGTGTTCTGAACTAGTTTTTGTTCAACACAACCCTCTCTACGATGATAATGATGATGATGATGATGATGATGATGATGATGCTTTTGATCAATGGTCAGTGAAGGAACAACATAGTGATACAACTTCAGAATCAGTTTCAGACGAAGTTGAATCTATTCATGAACCTACAGTTCAAGAGTTTCCTTTTGAGGTCGATGAAGAAAACCTTTCAATGATGCATCAACATGTAGTAAACCCACTTCCATGGATTTCAAAGAAACAGGTTCATAATACTCTTTCCAAGCCCATCATCAGACCTTGGGAAGAAATCATCTACAACAAGAATAGAACAGGACTTGGATATGACAAGGAAGTTACCTTTCGTATTCCTGATTATTCCAGACCAATCAACTTCCAAAGTGCTGGATTCCTTCAAGAAGCTTCAACTTCACATGTTCAAGTTCAGAATCAGAATGATAAGTGCCAAGATTGTAATAGAGTTGGTCACAAGGAGAATCAAAGTTTTAATCTCCATCCTTGCCAGCATTGTGGCAAGCATAACCATTCTTCAGATAGATGTTCAACACTGAAGAAACCTGCAAGATTGAAGATTCACTATGAGTGGATTGATCCTTGGAAATGGTCATTAACTACCAAGCAATTATATAAGTCTTACTAAAGAATACAATCTCGAGTAAAGACATGTTTTGAAGAAAATAGTGAAATATGTATATAACTCCAAAGTGGTCCCCTTATGGCGTAGCTTTCGAGCATGGCCCTCACGGGATGAGATAGCATGTGGTTAATTACATATGCCCACTTTGAGTTGTATACAAATAAAAAAAAAAAAAATGGAGTAAAAGTGAAACCCTCATGCACCTTAAGGAGGGGAGTTCAAAAACCCAGGGAAGATGGTTAGTGAAACCACTTGTGGTCTCTCAATTCAGTTGAAAAAGGGGGGAAATTAATGATAGAATTTATGATGGAATTGCAGATGGTTTTCATATTGAAAGTTTCAACAACAAATATGCCAGGTGGGTATCGAATTTGTCAGATGGGCAACTGCAGTCTGTAGATGACAGACTTTGGCAGAATGATGGTTCTATATTGAATCACACACAGGGATGTTGTTTTTTGAGAGCAATGATGTGAACATTTGGTTCACCTAGATGGTCATTCGACCTAGAAAAGGACAGATGGATCCTTTTGTATTGCAGCTTGGCATTGATTGAGTTGTCAGGCATTTTTAGGGATGTGTCAGACTAGAAGCTGACTCACTTCTCTTGGTTCGCTCTCATCAGATTGGAGTTTACATTAAGTAAACAATTTGCATGCATATTGGCTCACATGATTACATAGTGAGATTTTCCAGAGATGGCAGGCCTTGACAGGATTATGGTTCAATGACTTGAAATTGAATCATATACATGTTGTTGGACACCTAAAAGTGTCAAGATTGGTTAGTGGTTATCCAAAAACCATCAGACACATGGTATCAATTGGTTAGTGGTCATCCCAAACCACAGATTCAGAGAGAACTTTCAGTGATACACTGATAGTAGAGTGGTGATACTACATGTTTACCAATTAGCAGAAGGCATCAGATTCTTCTAGCTAAAATACTTGGAAAAATGATCAAATTGTAAAGCAATCAGGAAATGTTCAGATATTGCAGCTATTCACTTCCATATCTCATCTCTCTTCCAGTTCATTTCAAATGAACATGCTCAGATCCAGATTGGCAGTTTTTTAGGTAGTTCTTCATTGAGGCTCAGCACAAGAGTTTCAGTATGAAGACATGGAATTGATACCAGTTTATGCTTTATTGCTAGTATTATTGACCGGACTTGTGATTGAGGCGGGGATTGTTAGCCTATGGCTTACCTTTACCAATCACTAAGTCTAAATTGTCACCTATATTTGAATTATTCATTTAGGATATTAGTAATATATCCTCAAGTGATGACTAATGAGTTAGTTAAGATTGCCTAGCCTAGTCATCATGCATGATTTTAGGATCTAGAGAAAATCTCTCTATGAGGTGGCATCACCCATTGTACTATAAATATGTAACATTGGAGTGAATAAGGATGTGTTGCCTTTTCCGCCATGTTGTTGTTCTTGTCTCTAATTTATTTTGTTTAATTTCTTCAGGTTGCATGTCGAATTTTAAATTTAAATCTTGTGATCAAGCAATTACCAAAATGAAATTGCAGTTCCTCATAATTCACTATGTAAAAAATGAATATTGTGGAAAAGGGAATTGGTTATGGTTCAGAGATTTAGATTTGAATACGAATTTATTCTGTGTGGTTTTTGCAACCTGCATAAAAACCCCCAAATTCATTTTTCGTGTTATAGTTTCTTTAATTCCAAATATGGATTTAGGAAGATTATGGGAACATGTCAACCTTCTGAAATTTTTAATTGAGAAATTCATGAGGGCCTTGTAGGATTATTGCATGTACAGAAAATTTGGATTTGTCTAATTGTTGCAATTTAAACTAGTTGTTGGGATTTACTGTAATGGTCTCTACTTATTTTTGTAATCCATAAATTATTTTGTGACCAACATTGCCGACGCTGGAAATGATGTGCGTTGGGTATGTTGTAGATTTTTCATTTTCTATTTGTTGATATCTTTAAAAATCATTTTTGCTGATACAATAATTTTTTGGTTTTATTTCATTTGATTCAATCCAATTTTTATCTCTTGGGTCTTCCTTATTAGCCTTGGTCATCCTGAAAGATATCCTTCTATGCCTTGAACCTCTACCATTATCAGTTGCAACTCATATCATTTTTGAAATCTTATTTTTCTTCCTGTAATTTTTATTTCGATTTTATCTGAAATTAGTTTTGTATCAAGGGTCAGAATAGGGGTCGGTTCAAGGGCTAGAACATGGGCCAGATCAAGAGTCGTAAGAGGGGATGGATCAAGGGATGGAACATGGGTTAGATTAGGCACCAAATCCATGACCGGATTCAGTGCCATATTAGGTTGTGCACCGAATTAATGACTAGATTGAGGCTACTTTCCTCCTTCATTTCATTGGGTTGAATTGTTGTCCGGGTAGTTTTATTTTTGGACACTTTTTCTTTATTTTCGATTTTCATTTGAGAAAACAAAAATCATGTATAGTTCTAAATCTAATTTCTTATTTCAATATAAAATTATAGGAGGCTTCACTTATTAAATGTGAGTCTATGAGTTAGTGTTGGGCGAATTCCCCGTGTTTTGTATAAATCCAAATCCGAGTTGAATTCCTTTCTTTAATTTTTTTATGATTAAGAATTTTGTAACGCTGTGTCATTCTTGCCCCATCCTTTGAATAACCAATAAATTTATCTTTTGAGTGTTCAATTCCTCTTTCTATGTCTTCAATTTTATAAATCCATATTGGGTGTTCTATTGGTTCACTATAGAATCTTTGAAATTTTTTTCTTTCGCGATTTTTGTCAAGGATTGCAATTCTATAGTTGTGAATTTCCTTGGTGTCTTTTGAAAAAATATCATAATTTAATTGAGCGATTATGTTATGTTTATTTTTATTTTATGAATTTTAATTTCGAAGTATTATAATTCATGGAACGAATTTGGGGCTACAGCAATAACTTGGCCTTCATGAGTGCCTCTGTGTTTATTTACTATCCTTTACTTAAGGCTCAACCATTCTAAAACGATTCACTGCCTGTAAAACTTAAATTTGAATTTTTCAGAAATTTGGTTTTTTTTCAAGGTCTAGATTAAGTGATGGATGGAGGTCCATATTAAGTGTCATATGGATGTCCATATTTACTGTCGGATGGAGGGCCATATTGAAGTCCATAATGAATTTCATATTTTTCTGCACATCGGATCATGGGCGGGGATATACTCCAGAACTTATTTAGTTTCCTTATTTGGAGATGTAATTTATCCTCTAAATATCTATTAATTGTTAAACATAAGATTGTTCTTTCCTTAAACTCTTTAATGATTTTTTAAGAAATCAATTGCATTTTTATATGGTTGAAATAAGATTTAATCTTCCTTAATACCTTGAATGGAATAGTAAGTTGACTTCGAGTTCTTACATTGTTGTTTGGTTTTTATTTAATTCTTTTAATTGGATTTATAAGTCAACATTGAGTCATTTATTTTATTGTTTAAATAAAGCTTTATCTTCCTTAACTATCCTTATATACAGATATACAAGATAGCTTATGATTTATCTTAACTAATTCTTAATTATGGGTTGAATTTCTTCTAGTTTCTTGCAACGAAATGTAAGGCAGTCTTGGAATATTTCCATAGTGCTTGTTATGATTGATCCTCTTAATTATTTAAAAATGGATATGCAAGCAATCAACCTCTTTTTGTTTTGTTTGTTAATTTGTCTGGACCTTCTTGGTAGTGGGATTAACCTTTGGCTTGAGAAACCGCGACTCAGGGGAATCTAATCCATCAAAATTACCCAGGGATCGCACCCGGGCTGAGACACACCAAACCTTAACATGGTTGGATTTTTTTGTCCCCGCAGGTTTCGAGCCGGTGACTTTTCAACACAGAGTGGCTTAACAACACACTCTGTCACCGACTGTTCTACAGCTCAGGGACCAAGCAATCAACCTCTTACTAATTGTTGTATGTTTGATTTTTATTTTATAAATGGATGCATAATGTACATTAGCATTAAAATTTAATGTATTTCTTAAGAAGGTTGATCTTCTTGTGGTTTCTTATAAATGAATATGAAATTTTACCCTTTAAATTCCTTATATATTTTTAGATGATTTCCTTAATGTGAATATGCATAGTTGAGCCACATGAGACTAATATTGTACTTATGCTCTTTGGGTGTTGTCATTCTTTATGTAATTCTCTTTTTACTCATTTTCACTAGAATACTACTTGAAGATTGTTTAAGTAAAAGTAGATTATTCCATTGTAACATGAAGAATTGATGATTAATTATGGTTGATAAATCTAGTGGATTGTGGTTTGTTGGGATGAATGGGATATATATACTCCCTTCTTCCTTAGAACATTCGCTAGTGATGAGACATTAAATGGTCAAAATAAATCAGATGAATCCTAGACTTGAGTGTTCCTTATGTGTCTTAGAGGTCCTAAACCATGCAGGATAGGTTGGGAGAGTATTTTCCTTCTATTATCATTTGAGTTATGGTTAAGTTAATAATAGTGATGATTATTTCTATTTAATGTGATGAAATTGATTTATTAGTTATTAATTTATTTTGAGATACATGTTACTTGTACTAACGATTGTTTCAAAACAATATTTACCTATTTTTACATCACAAATTGTTGTCGTAACAGAGGCAACATTACAAGTTCCATGAAAAATCCATAGAATCACCACAATATACCTATCATGGGAATATTTAACTTCCATATAGGATATGCAAGTAATTGTAAGGTTTTGTGATGCAGGAGCATCGCCCATGTCAAGCGAGCCAGCGCGGAAAGCAGAAGACAGCTGGACAAGCTAGCAAAATTTCTTTTTGGATTTCACTTTGGAATTTTTGCGCGATCTTAAATGATTCATTTAAGAGACGGCGCACTTGTATATTGTAAATGGACCTTGAGTGGATAGCTCACGTCCTTAGGTAGATGAGGCATTTAATAGATTTAATGTTGTTAGATAGGAATTTAATTTAGATTTGATAGCTTTAGAGCTCGAGAGGGAAACGGGATATAGACACCCTCCTTTGTACATTGTATTATTGATTATGAGAGCATTCAGAAGAGAATAGCATGTAGAGAAGTGTATGAAGAACACCCATGTACAGATATTTGAATTAATAGAAGAGATATTTGATTCAATTCCATGGTTGTGTTATTCTCTGTGTATCTATGATGTTATGCTCATGAATGTTTGCTTCTTGTCATACATTTTCTTTTATATGTTGTGTATGTGATTTCATGGTTGAATTGAAGTCTGTGAGAACAAGGAGTTAGTTTCAATGGTTTCTCTATTTTGAACCAGAGAATTCCTTCTAGGAGTGCAATTGAATCGTCCCCAAGGAGTGCGTTGATGAAAGGGTTCAAATAGAGGTAAATTTTGTTCTAAGTCCTTAGAAGTGCAGATTTGGCACCAGAGCCATGCAAGGCATGCACAGGCTAGACGAAGACTCAGAGTTGCGATTCTGAGCCAAGGGATTGGAATATTTCTGTGGCAGGAGTGCGCAGGATCGAAGGCTTCAACACTTAGTCGTTGTTGAAGGTTTGCCGCAAGGAGTGCATGCAAGGAGTTTCCTGAAGGGACTCGAAAGCTGGAAGAAAAGCTCAGGAAGGATAGACCTTCGAGTTCGTCGAAAGATAAGTGAGAAAGTTGTGCCTTGAAGGTTTCAAGGAACGTCGCAGAGTTGCGTGCAAGGGTGACGAGTTCTGTGGTAGAGCGACTCGTCGTTTCGTGGATTTGATCAGGAAGAATCAAACGGATGAAATTCTCCGAGGAGATTTCRTGAAGTGCCATGGATCATTGGATATTGCAGGTGCCACGAGGCTACAGTGCAACAATGGAAGAAGGTTCGAAGCTCGGGAGGACAGGAACTGTTGATCGGGATCACGAGGAGTGCGGAGCTACTTGTAGATCGGCTATCGAACCATTGCGGGAAAGGAACGRAAGATTTAGTTGCAAAAGTCGCGAGAGTGCGAGGTGCGACATTCCGACAGCCACGTAAGTAGTGTGGGCCACAGGAGATAGTAGAAGGCAGGTGGCGTAGACTATCAGAGGCTCGGCGTCTCAGGCATCAGGAGTCGAGGCAGGAGTCATTTGATCTCGCGAGTGGAAAAGTCGCAAGGGAGTGAGACCGCAAGTGTCGGCATTTCGGCTTATAGCGTATCGGGGATTAGAAACCCAATTGTTTAGAGTCGCGAGTTGTGAGGTGCGATAGACTGAATTCCTAACAGCGGGAGAAGAAAGTCAGTGGTTGATTGGAGTATCGGGTCTTGGGGATTTGAGTGCCCAGAGATAGATCGTGAGCTCGCAGAGCTGCAAGTTTCAATTTTCCTTACAAACATTCAAAGGGGAAGTCACGCGAAGGAAATGTGGGTGTAGATATTCCGATTGGGATATAGAAGAGCATTGACGCTCTTCGGGCCAAGACAAATGAAGGTCCTGGAGGAGGCGAATGTGCTCCAAGGATACATTTCGTAGGAGAAGTTTTAAGTCAGGATGACAGGCCAGTCGCATATTTCAGCGAGAAGTTGGATGAAATGAAGCTGAAATACTCCACGTATGATAAGTAATTTTATGCTATCATACAGGCACTGAAGAAGTGGAGGCATTACTTGATCCCAAAGGAATTTGTTTTATATAGTGATAATCATGCATTGCAGTTTGTGACTCAATAGGAAAAGTTGAATCAGAAACATGCAAAATGGGTAGAGTGCATGCAGAATTTTACATTTGTAATTAAACACATTTTAGGTACTGCTAACAAAGTGGATGATGCTTTGAGAAGGGGATGTTTGTTGCTACAGGAGTTTCAAGTCAAAACCTTGGGTTTTGAAAATCTCAGGGACAGGAGATGCAGACTTTGGCGAGGCATATGAAGTAGCTGAGAATCCAGTTCTCAGAGATCGGAGTCCTTGGATAGATTATATGATCCAACAAGGGTTGTTGTTCAGAGGCAATCAACTGTGTATTCTAAATAGCTCCATGAGGGAGAACCTAATAAAGGAGAAGAACAGTGGTGGATTAGCAGGGCATTTTGGCCACGACAAAACATTTGCAAAGATGAGCGAAGCATATTTTTGGCTGGGGATGCGAGCAGATGTCAAACGGTTTGTTGACAAATGTCGGATTTGTCAGCATTCGAAAGGAAGAAAGCAGAATGCAGGTTTTTATCAGCCATTTCCCATACCGGAGAGACCATGGGAGGTGATAAGCATGGATTTTGTATTGGGTTTGTCGCAGAAGCAAAGAGGAGTTGATTCCATCTTTGTAGTGGTGGACAAGTTTTCTAAGATGGCACATTTCATTCCATGCCAGAAGACCAGCGATGCGACTCACATCGCAAATCTGTTTTTCAAAGAGATCGTTAGACTTCATGGATTGCCAAAAAGCATAGTTTCGGACATGGATACTAAATTATAGGGCATTTTTGGAGTACGCTATGGAAGAAGCTAGGAACTAACTTAGCGTTTAGTTCTTCTTATCATCCTCAGACGAATGGACAGACAGAGGTGGTCAACAGAAGTCTCGGAGACTTGCTAAGAAGCCTGGTGATGGGGCACCACAGCAGTTGGGACAATGTGTTGCCACAAGCTGAGTTCGCATACAACGATTCGGTGAATTAGAGTACAGGTAGAATTCCATTTTAGGTTGTATATGGGATGCAGCCGAGAGAAATTTATAAATTGTGAGATTCAAAACAGACTGCGACTAGCAATGCTAGTGCAGAGGAATTCACTGAGGCGATGCAGGAACTTCACAGTCAGGTGAAGCAGTGACTGATGAATTCGAATCAGGAGTACAAACGCAGAGCAGATCAGCATCAGAGACAACTTCAGTTTGAATTTGGTGATCTGGTTCTGGCACATCTAAGGAAAGAGAGGTTCCTAAGGGGAACATACAATAAACTCAAGATGAAGAAAATTAGGCCATGCAGGGTTCTAAAGAAATTCGGGGAGAACGCTTATGAAATTGAGATGCCAGATGGCATCAGGATATCTCCAACTTTCAATATCTTAGACTTATATCCATATAAGGTGGAGGGAGTAGGAGCTAGAAGTGATGAACAACCAGGGGTCCAGTGGCAGAAGAAGATGCTGATTGCAGAAAATCCACGGATGGAAGGTATACTTGACAAGAGAGTATGAAAGAAGACCAGGCGAAAGCAATATTTTGAGTATCTGGTCAAGTGGAAAAATCACCCAGTGGAAGATGCTAGCTAGGAGACTGAAGCAATTATACAAAAGCATGGGCATACCATGAAAGAGCTCATGGATAAGAGCCCATGAAATTTTTCAAGCGAGGGAGTATGATGCAGTAGCATCGCCCACGTCAAGAGAGCCAGCGTGGAAAGCAGAAGATAGCTGGACAAGCCAGCAAAATTTCTTTCTGGATTTCACTTTGGAATTGTTGCGTGATCTTAAATGATTCATTTAAGAGGCGGCGCACTTATACATTGTAAATGGAACTTGAGAGGATAGCTCACGTCCTTAGGTAGATGAGGCATTTAATAGATTTAATGTTGTTAGATAGGAATTTAATTTAGATTTGATAGCTTTAGAGCTCGAGAGGGAAACAAGATATAGACACACTCCTTTGTACATTGTATTATTGATTATGAGAGCATTCAGAAGAGAAGAGCATGCCTAGAAGTGTATGAAGAACACCCATGTACAGATATTTGAATTAATATAAGAGAGATTTGATTCAATTCCATGGTTGTGTTATTCTCTGTGTATCTATGATGTTATTCTCATGAATGTTTGCTTCTTGTCATACATTTGCTTTTATATGTTGTGTATGTGATTTCATGGTTGAACTGAAGTCTCTGAGAACAAGGAATTAGTTTCAATGGTTTCTCTATCTTGAACCATAGAATTCCTACTAGGAGTGCAGTCGAATCGTCCGCAAGGAGTGCGTTGACGGAAGGGTTTAGATAGAGGTAACTTTTGTTCTAAGTCCTTAGAAGTGCAGATTTGGCATCAGAACTGTGCAAGGTGTGTGCAGGCTAGACAAAGACTCGGAGTTGCGATTCTGAGCCAAGTGATTGGAATATTTTTATGGTAGGAGTGCGCAGGATCGAAGGCTTCAACACTTGGTCGTTGTTGAAGGTTTTCCGCAAGGAGTGCGCGCAAGGAGTTTCCTGAAGGGACTCGAAAGCTGGAAGAAAATATCAGGAAGGATAGACCTTCAAGTTCATCGAAAGATAAGTGAGAAAGTTGTGCCTTGAAGGTTTCAAGGAACGCCGCAGAGTTGCATGCAAGGGTGATGAGTTATGTGGTACAGCGACTCATCGTTTCGTGGATTTGATAAGGAAGAATCAGACGGATGAAATTCTCCAAGGAGATTTCATGAAGTGTCGTGGATCGTTGGATATTACGAGTGCCAGGAAGCTACAGTGCAGGAGTGGAAGAAGGTTCGAAGCTTGGGTGGACAGGAACCATCGATCGGGATCACGAGGAGTGCGGAGCTACTTGTAGATTGGCTATCAAACCATCGCGGGAAAGGAACGGAAAATTTAGTCACAAAATTCGCGAGAGTGCAAGGTGCGACATTCCGATAGCCACATAAGCAGTGTGGGCCATAGGAGACAGTGGAAGGCAAGTGGCATAGACTATCAGAGGCTCGGCATCTCAGGCATCGGGAGTCGAGGCAGGAGTCATTTGATCTCGCGAGTGGTGAATTTCGCGAGGGAGAGAGATCGTGAGTGTCGACATTTCGGCTTATCGCATATCGGGGATTGGAAACCCAATTGTTTAGAGTCGCGAGTTGGGAGGTGCGATAGAGTGAAGTCTCGACAGCGGGAGAAGAAAGTCAGCAGTTGACTGGCATATCGGGTCTCGGGGATTTGAGCACCCAGAGATAGACCGTGAGCTCAAAGAGCTGCGAGTTTCGATTTTCCCGACAAGCATTCAAAGGGGAAGTCGGGCAAAGGAAATGTGGGTGTAGATCTTCCGATTGGGAGATAGAAGAGCATTGACGCTCTTTGGGCTGAGACGAAAGAAGGTCCTGGAGGAGGCGAACGTGCTACGAGGAGTCAGCGGCATCATTTTGTACACCATATATTATTATATGTTAAGAAATTGTTGATGATGAGGTAAGGAAAATAAGTTCCTTAGGTTGTATATGTGGATTTTTGGTCTCACACAATGTTAATGAAACCTTTAACTACCACACATGACCTATTTAGAGGATCGTTGGCCTCTGAGTAATAATATCAACACCATTTTTTAGGAAAAAGGTATGAAGGACCTCACTGAAACATTTTTGGATCTTGCTGGGCTAAGGAAAGATAGTTGGGAATGCTACCCAGAGATTGTAGACCTCAAAATAAAAACAATCACTTGATCCACAAGTAATATATACAAGAGACCAAGGATGGTTTTATTTATTATATGTAACTGTGCAAAAGAAAAAAGTGAAAATATACATAAGTGTGTACATGGATAAAGAGACAAGGATAAAAAGAATCTAAAAAATACCATTTAAGATACACATGTGAGAAAAAAATCAACCATCTTATTTATTTATATTGATTTCATTTTAAGATACACAAAAAACATTTTCTTTACAAACCCCTGCGAGGGTGAGGAAAAAATTCAAATTTATAAGTCTCTGGTGGGAACCATACAAAAAGACTATGACAAAAAAAGAAAACTAAATCTAGATATCCATATCAATTTTCCATAAAAGTATTTTCACTTGTCTCTACAAAATTTTCTTTATCAGTCATGAAATATAATCCATAAGAAAAAAATAATGCATAGACTTCCTAAGATAGATGTTACACGTTTAGAAGGAAGATGTTGAAAGATATGATTTAGTTTTGAATCCTATTTCCTTCAATAAGACCCTGTTTTCATCAAAATGGTTTATCTTTCACGTAAACTCAGAATAAATGAAGAAGAAAATAATCTCACAAGTATATAGAAGAATGTATATCATAAGTTATCCTTCTTCTCTCTATTATCCTTTGTCTCTTCCGTGGATTACGGTTTTATTCTTCTCCAATAATTTATGGCCATTCAACTACATTTATTTTGTTAATGTTTATTTAACTTAACCAATAAGTTGAGATAAGTAAATAATAATAAATAAATAAGGGTATTTCTAAATAATAACTAAATAGGTGGGACTCCTAACTTTTCTTGTTTAAATTTAAACCAAATATATTCCCTCCTTGTTACTCCATTTTCCATCACTTTAGTGATCAAAATAATATTAAATATAACACCCAAAAAATATTCTTGAACATTTCCCTTGTGACTCCCGTCCTCATATAAATAGCCAAATATTTTATTTTTCAAAATCAAAATATGATTGTTTCCCAAAAAATATAAATATATTCATGTTGTCCAAAATAAATCATTATAAATGTATCTTTTTTCTCCAAAAATATTTTTTTATTCTACCACAAAAAATAACATTAAAACCCATACTTACTGTGAGAGGTAGTGTACCTATTTTCAGTGTTGTTTGCTTCTTTTGACCCTTCATCTAATTTGTCTTCTGCAATATCCTTAAGTCGATTAGAGCCTTGGGGTTGGATCTCACATATGACATGAGAACAACTATATTTATGGTGCTCATGAGAGGTCACTGATTTAGAGGAATATTTAGAGGACTTGGAGGGATTGGGCACCCTTTTTCCCTTATCCATTTACGACTTGGGAATGATATTTTTGAGCCTCTTTCTTGCATGAAAAGATTGGACTGGTGAAACAACAAGGTCAATTTTGTAATTTTGATTTAATGGTGGTCGAGGAGGCAAAAATGGTAATGATGTTGTAGGCAAACCATCATGAAGTACAGTGGGATGATGGACAACTTCCTGCCATCCATCATTGACAGGATTTTATGGTTACCTAGAGACATGAGGGGGGACACAGACACAAGAGATGTTTTGATGAGGCTTAAAAGGAGGTCTCTCAGGTCTAGGTTGAAAAATCCCTTGACCAACTAAATTAAAAAATACATCCTGGAAAAGATGATTTAATTCTTGCGAATCAATGTCAAAATGAATTGAGAACCATGGCCTTTTGTGGCCTCTTTTCCAATTATTACATCTGCCACTGTTGGCACCTCTACCATTGCTGCCCCTACTGGAAAAACTCATCCTAAAGAAAGGTTCAAATAAGAATATGAAAAAAAATTAACTATCAATTCATTAATACTCTACTTTAATAAAATCAAAATGTTTGATCTATCATTCACAACATAAGAATATGCAATCCATCCATTGATACAATCCATCACATTTTCAATTTAATAACAATTGCATTTGAAGCGGGAGTTACGAGGTCATTGAGAAAATGGGGGGCATTTTATTGAATAAAAAATGATAGTATGGATGGGAATGAATAAATGGATATTGTGCAATCAAAATGAAGAGACTTATTCTCATAAAAACAATGTCTCGATATCATAAATTCCAATTCAAGTCATCATCCAATGGTTTTCCATCACTGTTCTTGGGAAAATGAGGGGCACATAATGAGCGGAAAGTTAAATAATGAATGTGAATGAGACGATTATTGTTCCATTTTATAAATTATAATTTACTCAATTCCATGATCAACATTAATGTCTTATGCTGAAAACATGTTTTACCACTATCCACCAAGACAATTATTTCCAAGATAAAATGACAAAACTCCCATCAACCAAATTTTGTTTGTGCCATAACCATTTATTTTAAAAATTCAACATAGAGTATCCATGACATGGAAACTTTTAAAATTCTCAATATCAAACTCAAGGAAAATTCTAGGACTGTTA
Source organism: Picea mariana (assembly GCA_032191745.1). Lineage (NCBI taxonomy): Eukaryota > Viridiplantae > Streptophyta > Pinopsida > Pinales > Pinaceae > Picea > Picea mariana. The sequence continues at coordinate 409,788 of JASDQU010102578.1, forward strand.
AACTTTTATATGATTCATTTTCCTTTTAAAATCATAGATGTCCTTTTAAACTGTTAAAGATTTATGTAGGAAACTATCGACAAAACAATTTTGAATAGTTATAATCATAACCATAATACCTAAAGTTGACATAAAAATATGAGAATAGAATCATAAGACCCTTCAACTATGCATGATATAAAAATTACATCATAACCCCAAATTAACTATTGTGAAATCAAACTGGGTTCGAAACCTCAATGTGAGTCTAGTAATCAATGTTTCATCAAACCCACACTCACTTCATAAGTAAGTCCAATTCCCTCATGGATAAATAGAAAAGTGAGCCATTCTTTTGTGGGTCTAATCAATTTTCCAGTTGCTGGGTCAAGACAATTAAAAAAAGTTTGAATATGAGTTTAAATTTATTACTTTCCCATTTGTATTGGATGGGGAAAGAAGGCCCGAAGAAGACAAAATGGGCATGAGGTTTGAAGTATGGGATTCAAGAGAAGAACCAACAATCCCTTCCCTGTAACAACAATTTATTTGAAAAATTCCAAAGTGAAAGCAATACATAATACACAGTCCTTCATAACTTTGCAAACAATTGTAATAATAATATGAAAGAAATGCAAATGTTCCAATGTCTAGGAATAAGGTGAGGGTACTATATAATTGTTACAAAACTTCGAGTTATATTTTCCCTTTATATATAAAAAACATTAAAAATTAATCATAAAATATGAGTGAAACCAAACGTATTCACCCATAAGATGTTTTCCAACAACAATATCACAGTAATATCAACATTTTCTCCAGGTGAAACACAACCATATACTTCAAAACATAGAATGTCGAACCATATTTCTAGTTTGAATCGCTTAAATTCCAAAAAATAAAGAAAACCAAATMGAAATGCATTTTTACACGATAGAATGCTMAAAAAAAAATCACAATAATCTTTGGAAAAACAAACACATTCTGCATGCAAAATCTAAGAGACAACAAGATGATTTTTACTTGAGAAGAGCTAACATGTTGATGAATGAAGAGGTAAAAGCAACATACCTATAATAATAATGYTAGGAAACAACAAAGAACAATTTATTTTCCACCGAGTGTTAAGAATACTGGAGACTCTACTAACCAAAGAACCAAAAACAAGTGTGAAAGGGATASTTAAGGTGGCAACTTCGAGGTAGGGTAATAATGAAGTGTGGTAAATGAACAATGTTTCCCATCTTATACATTAAATTCCATCAACCAAAACCAACAGAGTGCACTTAGCTTCCAAAAACCTGTTCTGGACATAGGTCAACCATACTTTACCCATTTTCCACATAAATTTCCAACATCAAAAGTCAGACTCAAGGTTGATACATCGATCTAATATCTATTAGATGCTCATCACATACATAGCATCAAAATAAACATGACCGACATATTTTTCTAGTGTAGAATTACCATACCACATAACAATAAATTTACCAAATATACCATAAGTTTGCATGTAGTATGCACTTAGTTTTTTAATAATATGTCAAATTCTATGTGTATCAAGAGTAAAAATGTCTAATAAAATATACATTTCCATCCCTTAAAATCAAATTTCTAACAAACCCTACATCCATTAACTCCAAATACAAGCAGGTTAGGATCTTTGTTTTTATTCTCAAACCATGAACTTCTTCTTGTAAGGTAATCATGAGCACAACTTGAAGATCTTAACAAGAGTAGCCAATTTTCTTCCTTATTACTGTTCTAAAGGGGTTCCACCTATTTAGTATTATTAATAAATATATTTAAGTAATAATGAGTTTCAACTCATTTGCAGGAACAGATTTCATGTTGCGATTTTCGGCATCAACAACCATTAATAGGGTTTTCACATTTGAAATGTGTCACAACACCTTTACCATGGAAAATAAAGGAAAACAATTGTCCTAAGAAAATATTCTTAGATATTAGGACTCTATATTGAATATTAGCACCATTAAGGGGTTTTTCATGCCATTTATGGTTCCTAGGAACTTAGCCATAAAAAGGGAAGGAAATCAACTGACTTAGGTCTCATCTGAAGCTAACATAATTGGAAAATGATGAAGCATGCCTCAAATTGTTACACTAGTAGATGATATTTAGCCTCTAAGTGGGAATATGTGTTCAATTAGTAGGTTTTCAACACCAACAAGGGCTCTAAAGTCCTTTACCATGGCATGGGGTGGAGTAAAAGGATATTAAACCCTTAATAAATTTTCTTGGCTTCAAGTTTATTAACAAGGCCTCAAACCACCAAAGAAATCATTTCTAGGGGATCCTTGGCCTCTCGATGGGATATTGTAACATCCCTGTTTCCCCCAGCTTGTAATTATTCATGATTAATGATTTCCATACCATGGCATGAAAACAATGTAAATGTATTGATGTTTAAATATAAATTCCAACAATTGACTATGGGGTTGATTCCTTGAGTATTTGCCATGATACCACGAGAGGGATTAGTGAGGGTGAAGGAATGAGGTTCGTATGTAAAGAACTGAATCCACCTTGGTGAAGAATGTGAAGGAAATGATCATATTTACTCTAAATTTCAGTTGAAGCCAAGCGATAATGGGAATGGGTTGGTAGTTGAACAACCAACCAACCTCAATAAATGCATATATGGAAAATTTGGCAAGGACAATAGAGGTTTCCAGCCAAAGGTAAAACAAAGTACAAATTCTGCATTCTAGGATTGACCCATGAAGTTCCTTCTAACAGAAGAAAATAAGGGACAGGCCCATAACCTTCATAAGGGGATTACATGATGGGGACACATGAGGAAGGAAAAGGGAATAATACCTGGAAAAGAGAGAGAAGCAACACATTGATATGGGAGGAAAAGAGCGGTTGCAAGTGAATGCATGAGGGAGTGCAAGAAATATCATGTTTGTATCCTGGCTTAGCACATGGGTGTCCTACATAGAAGTGAATAAGAACGCAAATCCTATGGTTGGGTAGAAAAGGGAACCACCATAATCAGTTTGTTGGCCATCAATCGTAATAAATAAGTATTTTCATACCCTTTTTAATTGAACTATGATTCATGGTTGAATTTCTGTAATTGTCTTGTGGATGTGCATAATTGTTTAATGATTAGACTGATTTCCCTCTTGCATGTTTGTGTATTGAATAAATCAGGAAACTATATGGGTTTGGGCGTGCTTCATACATGTGAATTCTTGAGCCCCCTGTATTGGCTTGAGTTAAAAGGAAGGAAACTATGAATTTTTTGATCGTATGTATCGTTACCTTTATACACATATATAATTTTGTTTATATTGGGTTCCATAGAAAAAGGGAGATGAGGTCATTTGAAATAAATGATACCCCCTCAGTGGAAAAAAATGAAGGAGGATACTAAAAAGGTCTGCTAAACCCCGAATAAGGGACCTAAAAGGATTCATGAGCAGTAAAGCCCAAATTTGGGCTATTAGTCAAGGAAAATCCTTGAAGAAACCCTTGAAAAATGTGAAAGTCCAAATTAGTATTGTTACACCTCAGAACCCCATTTTTAGGATTGAAAGAATCACAATCATAGAATTTTATTATCAATCAGATATGAACCATATATCAGGATATATCTCAACCATTAATTTGTAAGCGGTGAGAATAAATCTCAATCGTCGATCTCCTGTAATAAAAATATTAGATGTTCGTCAGAGTAGGTCATGATGCCTATAGAAGATGAAATCTGAATTAAAAAGGACCATTGATCTATTGGAGGGTTTAGACATGAATCTTGACCATTGAGGTTGAGTGATATGAAAATGATTCCAACCCTAGGTTCCATGCCTTACCTTATAAGAGCGAAGAGAAAGAAGATGGCATTGGCGTGATGTGTCATGCCTACGTGGAAACCAACGTGTCTGGAGGATGACAAGTGTATGCACCTGGTTCATCAAGAGGAAAAAAATGGGCCCTATTGGGCTAAAAACATTAGAAGTGATCCTTAATCATTGACCGTTGGTTTTTCATATGGACACATCTCAATATTTCATCAGAGAGAGATAGTTAGAGTGAGTGGAAATTCAGATGGGGAAGGAACTTGGATGGAGAGACTCAAAGAGTCAACGCTAACCATTAGTCAGAATATGGGTGAGGTTGAACATAAATTGTAGATCAAAGGGTGTCCTACTCAATTGTAGATCAAAGGGTGTCCTGCTCAAGTGAGGGTGTCCTACTAAAGTGATGTTAGCATGACATGTTGTGCTAGTGTTGCAGTTAGTGTGTCCCAAGTGACACTCTCAGCCTAAAATTCATAGGAATGGATGAGTGGGGGTCCCTATTGGTATTAAACTGTAGAAAATGTGTCTTAATCCTACTCGTCATATTTATAGATCGAATGATATGAACCATTATATTTGATCAAGGGAATGCCTTCAGAGTAGACATTTCAGAGTCATTGACATGGGTGAACTTTTAAGGAGGGACTCCAAGGACGAATGAGGATTGTTGGATCTAGGATGGATAGATCTTTGTCATCGATCGAAGTATTGTAGTAAATTTTTTTATGTGTGGGAGTACTATATGATTCTGACGTAGGAAATTTGAGTGGAGATATGGATCGTTGATCTCCCGTGATTGGTGGATCTCCATGAGGAGATCTGGGTTGTTGATTTTCCATGATCAAAAGAACTATAAGAGGAGATATAGACTATTAATATCCTACCAAAAGGATTAAGAGGGTGACCTGGATGGTGTCATGTGTCAAGCAAGGATGATGTCATGTGTCATGATGACTTGGAACCTATAGGTGAGAATCTGTGGGAAGATGAATGACATGTGTTCACTACTACATATGGGCGGATTATTCCATGAAATATTTACATGTTTCCATTATTTTAATTTTCTTTTAAATTGGGCATGATTTTTGTCACTATTGCCAGGAAATTTCATCGCTATAGAGACAATTATTGCATACCTCAAAAAAATCCACTAACACATGTGCGTTGCAACGCCTAGTTGACTTTTTTGGGTCAACTCAGGCATTTTCGTCGCTATATCGACTATTTTTTATCATGGATGATTTTAGGGGATAAATTTCGCTAATCGGATAATTTTCCATGGTTTTTCCAAAAACAAGATTCGTTATTTTAAAAATGATTCACCCAAATTCTATAGGATAAAATTATTTTACCTTAAAAATCGCCAAAGTTTTATAAAAACTATATAAAATCCTTAGAAATTTGAATATTTTTACAAAACTATCGCCAAACATTTATAATTGGCATATGAAGGATTAGTAATATTTGCCAACGTTTCTACATTTAAAAATAAATTTCCATCCTTAAAATCATCCGTGTTGTCGATCTATAAATACCTGACTTTAAGAGACTTTGCGACACATTTTCTATTCTTGCAACACTGTTCATGGATTTTGTTTGAGCTGTTTATTTTTTTCTTCACCCACCAGTTGAACAAATCCAATTCTCGATCTACATAGCTTGGATTTTGAACTTGCAAGGTTAGTATGTTTTTTTTATTTATGTACTGATTGAACTTGTAAATTTTTGTTCAAAATAAATTTCATGTAGCTTGTTTTTTCCTTGATAATATATTATATGTGCAGTACCATATTTCAAAATATTTATTTCATTCGTTTTTGGATCTAGTTAGTATATTCTATGGAAATTCATGTGAAATGTCAAGAAAAATATTTTCTGAAGAAGTATTTTAAGAAGAGGCAAAATTACTCCATCAATAAGTCAATTCAAATATTACAAATGGATGTCATTATCAATCTATATTAATTTGAGCCTACAATTCCTTATGTAAATTTAATCCTTATTACAAAACCACCAACTCATAAAAACTTTACCATTTGGACTAATGTTTGAAATAGAAAGTGGAAAAAAAATTCTCTTAGGTCTAATCCTATCCCTTAGAGACCTTGTTAACTCTCTAACTTTTGTGTTTCTATGCTGTTGTGCCTATATATATTAATGTCATATTTTTAGTCTAGTATTATGTTAGGTTAGTCATATAACATTCTATTCTTATGTGATGTCGTTTCTCTCAATTTTTTATAATCATACACAATTCTAGATGTAGTGATTAACTGTAATTTTTAGTTGATGTAACTTTTTTGTACACTATTTTTTTTTTTTAAATAAAATGGGACCTTTCTATTAAAACTTAACCCAAAAAAGGAGATACATGCCAGTTATGGACCAGGTGTCCTGCCTGTAAAGGAAACCAGAACACCTGGCTATATCACTGTGACAAGTCAAAAAAAGATGGAAAGCATAGAGCCACCCTGCCCGTAGGAAACCAGGGGGCGTAATTTTAACTAACAGTAGTCTGCTAATGAAGTATCTAAGACTATGTCTACTGACAGCTAGAGGACTCCTGTCCTGAGAAAATATAACAGTAAACTTTAAGAAAAACATGCTAAGTCTGAGACCTGTTATCCGGGGCTTTCTTTGTCTGCCTGCGCTGCTGGAGCTCGAGTCGGAATGGCGTATGGCTGAGCACAGGTAGGACACATTTGCTTGGGTGAGGCATAGGAGTGGGCTGTAAGCAGCATATCCAATCTCTGGTTGGTGCATACCACGCGAAAGATTAAGTCTTCGACGAGGCTTCTGAGATCGAAGATAAGGGGCAATTGCTCCGGAGGCAAAGGAGGCGGCGAGGTCGACCGTGGCTGAGCTTCAGTAGGACCATGAATTTCCTCGTGCTGAACCGGTTCAGCTTCCGTTTCCTGTTCCTCTTCAATGGTGCAATGCGCTGGGCCAGGGTCGCTCTCCATCGCCTGCTCGGAGGAGGTGCTGCCTGGAGGAGCGATACGGAATACACGGGCGAGGGGGTCCCAATCGTCGGGGTAGGTGACCATTCTCTGGTTCGAGAAGTCCAGAGGGAGCTGAATGCTTGGATCCTCTTCAATGACTGTGCCAGGTGGTGAATTCACTGCTCTAGTTGCCTATTGACATCGTCGTTTGGCTAGAGACAGAGCGCTCTAAAATTTCCTATGTCGTTTCTGGCGGGAGGCGGCTGCATACCATCTCGCTCCCCTGCGTGGCTTCCCCCTCAGGCACGGCATGGCCAGAACAGAGAGGAGAGACGAGAAATCACTCTGCACAGAAGGCTGGTCGAGCATAATGGAGCTCGCAGTGAGGTTGATGAGCCCATATACTATCATAAACGCCATTAAATTTCCGAGCTGAGTGCGCTGACGGATCGGACCACGGGCGCTCGTGCTGAGGAGCTCCATTCTACGGAGATGGTAGGGGGTGACGTGCATATTGAATCACGGAGTGTGTGGGGAGGACGGTAAATAAAGGCCCCCCACCTCTCCTCGCCACCTCCCCTTGCCACGTCGCTCCCCCTTCCTGTATGCGTGTCACCCCATCCGGGGAACTTTTTTGTACACTATTAATAAGGAGTAGCTAAAATATAAAAATTTCATGATGAAATCTACGATAACATGATGAAATCTACTAGTCAAACAATGAAAAATGAGAACATGCCAAAGTGTCTTACAAAATAAAATCGTGACCATTGTAAGTAGCATAAAATTGTGACCATTGTATGTAGCTTCAAATCAACACGTCATAATTTAATCCAACCAAACCCAATTGCAGATGACAAGTGGATGACATTCTTTTTTAGTGGTGAATTTCAAAGATTGACATTTTCTCTACAAAACAACTTAGAGGCTAGTGTATGGTGTCGAGTGATTCAAGTTTGAGAATTGTTTTCCACTTTCGTTAAATGGTGTGTAATTATTTTCCATGGTGATTCAATACACACTACTCTAAAGTACAAATTGAAGCATATCAATCTTAATAGTTAATCGATAATAGAAAAAAAATCATGTCAAAATGTCTTAGAAGAAACAATTGTGAGGATTGTAGGTCACTGTAAATAAACATATCATAATCGAAAGGTGCAGCTAAAATATCATGAAGGAGTAGCTAAAATATAAAAATTCCACAACTTATTGTTTGGTATGGTGTAGGTAAGACAATTACTTGTCATTACAAGGATTTGTCACTATGAACGAAAATGACATGAAGCTTGCTCGGTTAAGAGCAGCATTAGAGGCAAGGGGGGATGGAAAATGTTATTGCCCTTTCTACGATTGCAGGGGCTTGCAAAGAAAAACACTTTTAATAACAACAACTGAAACACATTGCAGGGAGAAGGGGAACGCCAAAGGGGGTTATGAATATCACCCCTTGGTAAGAGGATTCAATATTTAATGTATTCTCTATAATAATGATCATGTCATGAATTTTAGTAATATTTCTTATCGGGATTTTTATATTTTCTATGCACACTAAATTTTCTACATTGTCTTTAAATATATAGACGATGCCCCTAAAATGTCGACCTCCAGAGATTTATTTTCAAAGTACTAGAAGAAATACTCTTTTAGAGGGTGACAAACTTCGAGATCAGAATATTGAAGTTGTTGATCAAGTTATTAATGATGATATGGATGGAGATAATGTTAGTGATTCAAATTAGGAAGATGAGATACATAGATTGATCTTGTTATCACAAAAACTTGTCAGAGTCTTGTGGGTTTGTGGTTTCTACCTAAATCTGTAGTTTTTCCCTGCCTTTCTCCTTTTCGCCAACCAAATATTAAGTTTTTCCCCTTTTGGCTTGTAGTTTTCTTTGTGTTTTCCATCGATCATTTGAGAGAACTTATGTTTTGAGTAGTCCTACCTAAGAAGTCTCAGCCCCAAGATTTTGTTTTCTCTGAGGTTCATCACTTCCCTCTCTACCTCTTCCACTACTCCTTTTGATTTCCCGAGCCCTCAACCTATCATCCAAATATTTATTTACACAGGTCACAGCCATGAGAAAAAGGAGCAACACTTAGAGCGGTCTAATATGGAATCGAATCAAGTGAGTGAGAAAGATCAGTTTCCAGTGCCTGGGATTCAAGGTGGATTTCTTATTGATGGTTCACGGGTATTTGAAATCTGAAAATTTACTAATGTTTAATACCAGGGCAAAGGCCTGAGACCAAAGATCAACCAAAGGTTTAATCTGGGTAATGGATCTCATTAAGAGAGATCAATGGTGAATAAAAATCGTGGGAATCAGGAGTTCAAAATGTGGTTAAAGTCCTTCACCAAAGGTCTGAACTACCGAAACCTGAAATCAACATGGGTCATCCAATCCAGCAGGATGCGTGGCATCAAATTTGAACCACGAAGAAAGTCATTTCGGAAAAAACAAAGTGGGGAATGCATAATCTTCCCGAGCCTGAAACACCGAAGGCCCAAGATCCCGAAATAATGACATTTATTTGGGTTATTTAATTCAAAGGATCACGTGGCAACGTATCCAAAAAGTAGCGATTTTGTGACTCAGAGGTTGTAGCATGGAGAAAAGCATAGGTTCGCAAAATACAAAGTCGTGAAACACCCAGGGGTCGAGCCCATGGTCACAGCCTGAGGTCACATAGGATGTGAGCCCAAGAAGAAGGGAAAGTGCTTATTAAGTGACTGGTGACCGGGGTTTCTGGGAAACAATCGTGGTCGTCATTTCAAAACAAATACAACCATAGAAATGGATGGGGCCATTTCACAATATCTAGTATCGAGAGGTTGTAGCCATGCAACGTGACTCCCAACCATGAAACATGAAATCATGAAGTGCTTAGGAGTTGGGCCCATGGTCACAGCTCGAGTTTGCATCGAGAGATGGAAAGGAGTTGTGCCAAAGGCCAAAAGCACCCGTGTTGGTCACAGAAAGGGATCTGTTTTGCCTCAACGTGCCAGGGTTGACTCGAAGAAATCATGAGGATCACCCTGAACATTCATGGGTGTCAGGCCTCATACCAATACCAATGAAGTAGTTAATGGAAATGGTAGAGGTGGTTGAAACCTCGTCTCCCCCCATAAATGGAAAGCATGGAAGAACTGGTCGTAGAGGCAGATTGTCAACACAAAGTTCCCCTGTCAATGGATTTTCCTACAAATCCCATACTGATCTGATCTTGTGCTTGACAGAAGAATGCAAGTGCATCCTAACAGTAGAATATTTAGACGACAAGCCTTGAAGGAAAAGAATCGAGCACGCCTCTGCTGTCAGTGGTATATTTTTCCAAGTATAAATAAGTAATTTTGATATTTTGTTAAGGGGGATGGTTGAGCTACACTCCCATGTTGTAAATTTTTAATGAAGCCTCTGGTTCTCTGGTTATGTATTATTACTTGAGACTTCTTGTTTAATGAAAATCAACTTTCTCCTTCATCTCTTTTGTCTTTGATACTAAAAGACTCGGGAATGGATGATCCAATTGAGTTTTTGTAACTCTATTTTGATGTATGTTTGATCTCAGTCTGGTTATAATTTCATTTAGTTTCCTAAAACTCAGAATCAAAGAGGATATTCTTTCCTAATTTTTTCCTCCTTAGGTTGCTGTAAGATTGGATGTCCATAGCAGACCTCTAAATTTTTTCCTCAAGTTCTTCATCATGATCACCCTTAATACAAATTAATGACTGAAGTTGAATCAAGACCTCACCTTCTTGCACATACCAACCCAGTTTTCTGAGTTAAGGCAATATTATCCTGAGTCTAGATTTATTAGACCACACTTAAAATTACTCATTGTGACATACAAACTCATGGGTACTCAGCTTACCTCCTCTGTAATCAATAGGTGACTTCTAGTGCTAACAGATCCAAGACACATTTTCTCCAATGGATGAGGATAACCAGGATGATAGTCATGATGTTGATTCTCTACTGGAGAAGTCACACAACCTCTTTATGAAGGCTAAACAACAAATCTTCTATCTGCTATATTTTTGTTGGTGAACTTGAAGGTTTTGAATGGTTTATTAAACACATGCCTCACATAGATAGTAAGGTATTTAATTTCTTAATTATTTATGCCTGCATGTTCACAAATACTTAAAAGGTTCATTTTTTTCCTATATTGCTATTGTTTTCTAATTTGTAAATTAGTATGGATGTGATATTGATGATTAATATTGTTTACATTGACTTATGGTTTTGAATTTTGTATATTTTTAGGTGAATTTCTATTACCGACGTCAAATATGTTGCCACACACATATCAGGAAATATCTGTGATTATGAAAGAAATTGGAATGGAGTATCAGTCTATTGATGCATGTCCTAATGATCATATCATATAATATGGAAAATATGCATTAGAAAATGAATTCCCACAATGTCAAATAAGTATATATCAAACCGATAAAGTGTCAAAGAAGGTTTCTTACAAAGTTCTTCATTATATTCCAATAATTCCACATTTCCAATGGTTGTTCAGGTGCCAAAGTATAGCACAGTTTATGGATTTCCATGAAAAGAACAGAAGTCGAGATGATGTTCTTCGAATTCTTGCATATGGATCTACATTTAAGTACATCGAAGAAAAGTGGCCATTTTTTAAAGAATAACCTCGTAATGTTAGACTTTCGTTGGCAGCTTATGGTGTCAATCCATTTGGAGAGCTTCGTTCTACATACTCAGTGTGTCCTATTTTTGTTATAAACAATAACCTTCCTCCTTGGATGTCGATCAAGAGAGATCACACATTGTTGGCAATGATTTTTCTAGGTATTTAATTTAATTTTATTTGATTTAAAGTATGACAAAATATTTCATTTCTTCCTTTCGTGCATGGTAATTATTTCTTTTATATATAACGACATCTAGATAAGTATAATTAATCATGCAATATGTTGAACCAATTAGGTAAGTACCACGTAAAATATATGAACGTATATATTGAGCCTCTTATCGATGAGTTGTTGAAGTTATGGGCTGGCATCACTATGTATGACATCTCTAGACCAATAGGTAAAAAGCGATTTCAATTACATGGAATACTATCATGGAAAATTCATGATGCTCTCAGGTTAACACATTTTTGTGGTATATTGTTACTTTATTTTGTGATTTAATATTATTTATATATTTATAAAATATCATGCATTATTTTAAATTGTTACTCTAATTCGCTACATTAATTCATATATCTTGTAGGTCTTCAAACAAAGGGTAAATTTACCTGCCCATTTTGTTGTCCCAGGATAAAATCTCGTCATTCAAGGAGTTTAGGAAAGGAAGTGTTTGATGAGTATAGAAACTTTCTTCCTAAGAACCATAGTTATCGAACTACAGACAAACAAAAATTCAATGGTAAAGAATAGAATGGAAAAAAACCACGAAGAATGACACCTCACCTATTGAAGTTGGAATATATTAGAAATTGTCAAGGTATACAAATTATTTATGTATGTCATATTATATAAATCTTTGGTTAATTTCATTAGTATTAATTTAATTTTGTTTGATTAATTAGTGTTAATTTCAATTTGTTGATGTTTCATGAATGTCGTTAAGGCACGAATGGGCTTCCACGAGGAATGAAAAGTTTCCCGATGCAATTTGGTAGGTTGGCATACTACGCACACCTACAAATAGTTCATTTGCTTGATACAATGCATATCAGGAAGAAAATAACAGAATTGTTATGGAGAATATTAGATGGAAGGACTGACAAAGAGATAATTGGAAAGATTTGTTGTGACATCCATGAAGCTAATCATGCATTGCAAAGTGTTTTTATTAATTCTAATGGTGATGGTTGTGAACAGAATACCAGTCTTCCTTGGTTATTGACAGAGAAAAAAATAAATATTGTAAAAGAAGCCATTCGAAAAATTACGTTTTCGACGGGGTTTTCGTCGAACACACATAATATATTAACGAAAAAAGGTGATTTTGGTGGGGTTAAAACACATGACTGGAATACATTCATTAAGGTAATTAGTAGGTTATAATATATTTCGTTATTGGTACACATGTTTTGGAAAAAAAAAATAATTATTTATTTTTTGTTATAGTATGTTCTACCTTGATCTCTCCCAAATGACTTTGACAACAACATAAAAACAATTATTTATGTACTCGGAAAATACATGAGGTAAGTAATTTTGTATAAGGAATATGTCCTTCTTATGTGATTTGTAGCAGAACTTATTGGCATATTACGTTTTATCTACAAATTTATGTATGCCTTGATATTATTTTATTGCATTGACATTTGTAGGTGGCTTTCCTCAAAAGAAATCCATAAAGAAGATATAAGGTATTGSAAGAGACAAATTCCCCGACTAATGTGTCAAATGCAACAATATCTACCTCCATCATTTTTTAATGCACAAGAACACTACCTCATACATTAAGTTGAGGAGATTGAATTATGTGGACCAATACACACAAGGTCGATGTGGCTGGTGGAGAGGCGGTTGAAGTTAATGAAGGCTTTTGATAGACAAAGAGCACATCCAAAGGGTTTTGTGGTTGAGATATATATGGTATATCAATGCATGGTGTATATTAGTCAACATCTACCTAAATTAGTAGAAAATATGAATGTGCCTCACATTTGGCATCTGGAATCCATAAACAAATTTGAAGGGGAGGTCCTATTGGGGAAAGGTAAAATGAGGACTATGAAAGGTAATTATTAGATGTTGACGTAGATTTAATATATTACACATTTATTTTTCCAATTTTATTTTATCATACTGATTTTTTACATTTTTTATTCTTGCATATTGAACTATGTTAAACTATTCCTTTATTAACAATATCTAATTAATGATATTAAATTGTTATCTTATCATATAGTTGCTCGAGAGTGGGATCCTTTACATTTATACATTGCAAACAACCTTGATTGGATGGAGCATTGAATAGAATATACTGAAGAATACTTTGGTAGGTTATCATGGGAAGGGGTGAGTAAGATGATTAAAAAAATGCATCGTCATCGATATCAATTTACTGATCTTACATCAACTAGGGAAGTTGATTTAACCTTTGGTTTTAAGATAAACAAACAACTAAATTGTTTACCCACATTTTCCTAGTTATTTCCCAATTTTTCAATGTATTTGGTTTGTTTAATTTTTGAAATATATATTTACTAAGTCCTATATGAGGTTTATTAATTGGAAATGTATTTTTTACTTGTTGTCCATGTTGTAGTTGAAACATCACAAGGCTTTGTGGTGTAATGGTCATAAATTTCATATCAAAATGTTGGATGATAAGATGAAAACCTTGGATTGTGGGATAACCGTAGTGTTTAAGGTCACCAACATTTCATCTAAAAGTGACATGAATATGGAAGAAACTAAGAATAGGTACTATGGGCATTTGGAGGATATAATTGACTGTTATTTTAATTCCTTTAATATAGTTTTATTTGAAGTGAAATGGTACAGCTACAGATGCATGAACGTGATCCTAAAAGCACTGTTGTTCAACATGATAATAGATTTACCATGGTTAATACAAGGGAATTTGAACCGAGTACAGAGCCTTAGGTGCTTCCAAGTCAATGTGAGAAAGTATTTTACTCGGAGGTACCTGGTAAAGCAGGTTGGTCATACGTTGTTAGATATGATCCAAGAGGAATACCAATAAAGTATAATCATGTAGTCGAGGATGAAGATAATGACGAGGAAGAATATCATGATTATATATATCAAGAATAGGTGGATGTATTCGATGTGTCAGACGAAGAAGTTGAAGAAGTTGATTGTTCAAATGTAGGAGACGACGATCTCATTGACGATATCAATAACTATATTAGTGAAAATGACATTGATGATGATGTTGATATGAATGAGCCTTTCACCAATATCGATTTTGAACCAGATCTTGATACATATGTTGAGCTAGATCAAGATAAAGATGACTAATATTTAATTGTTTAAAAGAAGAGGTATGTGTTTATATATTTTATATGATCTTTATATGTTTTTATTTTGTATAATAGAGTATATGTTATATGTTCTTTATAATTTAAAATTAAGTATGGGGAAATTGAGAGTGATGTGAGGGGGGTGGGGCAGAGGAATAATTAGAGCTTCCACCTTCACATGGTTTCCCCTGTTTAGTAGAGAATGAATTATTCTAGAAACCAAGAGGAGATTTGCACGACTGTGCCTAATCATACCAACGATGTAGGTATTTTATCCCAGGTATTTACATTTTTATGTTTACATTTTTTATAAGCCAATGAATGACAACCATAATTTTAATTTTTGTCTTGTTTGAATAAAATATGATCAATCGCAATCTTTTGTCAAAGAAACACGTTGTTGCAAAACCTGTCCAGAACAAGGCATTAATTTGACGATATAATCCATTGTTTTGGTAATGGTCGGCGTGGATGCCAGGTTCTTAGATTTCATTGAAAAATATAAAAAACACCCTTTATGAGCATTTTCAATGCAAAACCGTCGAAATTGCAGATTTTAATTGCAGAAATCAGATTTAGCAATTTCAAAAACATCTCATACCAATGATGTAGGTATGTCATCCCAAGGATTTCATGCAATAAAAAAATATTTGTCAGATTTTCATCTAAAATTGTCCGTTATGCCTCTCCTTTATACGGGATTTCCATCCAAATATGAAACAATATCTACATCGAAAATTGTTGGTTTTTCTTTGCATTGAAACAATATGTCTCTTATTTTTTCTATATTCAACTACACTTCTTTTGACTTGAATTCACAGTTTTGAATTTGTGTTATTGAAATCTTTTATTGTTTTTTCCTGAATACTTATAAAGATATGTTACTCGTCTTCTGATAAGGAGCCCTTCCTGATCCCGAGCTTCAAGTAGTTCTTCCACCTCTCTACATAGGATTTCAGATCTCTTTCTATGGTTCTATTCATTCTCTATGATACAAGATTCCATTCTCATGGCCAGTATCTCTTAACATAGGCATGTAACAAAGAATCTTATTCAAACCGCCACTTTTTATGCTCCTTCATCTATCCATTTCACGGGGTTCTTCATCCTAATCAACTAAAATTATCATGCAAAAGATGACATGGATAGAACTTTTGTATGCCTTGACGATGTGGGAGGGTTTTTAAACTCAAACATCACTCTAGTTCAACAATAATCTTGATTTTCCTTGACGATGTGTAGCTTGATGTTTCATATGGAGCTTCATTTCCATATGCAATCTACTTCAATAGTAACCTGATGGGAAACAATAACCTAATGGGAAACAATAATTTTACAAGGAAATTGTACTAAGACTAAATGTAATATCCTTAGGCTGCGCCCAATTGTAATATAGATAAAAATGCACTTAAGTTGGTGAGCTATTTTGATATCATTTTTGTATACACATTTCATGGCATAGTGCATGCATGTACTGTGCAGTGCAATTATGAAGTGTGCACATTCCAGGATATCGTGCGCAGCATCTTAAGTGTGCGCAATTGTGAGGCCAACGATCCTTTGTGTATATATTATATTTTATAGGCTGGTGGGCCAAGTTATTATAAGGTAGGATGCTTGTGTTTTGATTAGGTCAGAGAGCCTAGATGTTAAAGGGTAGTGCGCCTATTTTTGTACATGTCTCATAATTAATATAAAATACATCGATGCGTGCAGACCGACCACGATAAAAGAGATGGGGGACTAAACTCCAATGCTTAGGGAAAGGGAGGGGTTAAGTTAGGGAAAGAGGCTAAGCTAGGGAGCTTAAGCCAAAAAGGAATATTATATTAATATTTCTTAAATCATAAAGTATGGATAATTATTTTATCCTAAGTTCTAAAGTTGGGTACAAGTGGGCCAAAGTAGCTCCCAACATGACAAGTGTCAAGTTGGGGACATGCTTACATATTGTTGGGATTTAGTTCATTTCCTATCATCTTTTCCATCATGCTTCCCATCATTCCTACTATCCATTCAATCATCCATGAGTGTTCACACACCATTGAGCTATCTTTTGTATCTTGATGACAATACCTGAACATGGATCGATAGCCATTTTTGTGTTGGTGTATATGGTTATCTTGGGAGCCAGACTGAAGAAGCAGGTTGTCAAGCCCTTGAGAAATTCTCTGGGTGAGATAATTGTTGGGGATTAATTCCTGAAGGTGTTGAACCGTAGTTACAGTGCTTTGAGACTTCATGTTCGGCCTGTTGCTGAAGCCTAAAAAGGAAGTGGGGCAGCCGAAGGACTGTTGAGCAGAGAAGGGGCACACTTCCTGGGTGGGACAAGCATGTGGGGAATGAGGGACTGTAAGCTGTTAGTTGAGTGAGAACCTGTGATAGAGTCTTTCCTATTGTCCATGAGCCTTTATCATGGTTAGGAATCCCTTTACTTGGGTGGAGTTTAGTCCCAGCTCGAGGGTGACTCACTGTTGAGAGTGATGAACAGTGTGGTCTAAGGCTAGGAGGTATGTGGAAGGTCTGCACATAGTTGGTGACATTCTTACCACGATCAGTGCCAATCTAGGTGATAAATTTACATGTTTCATTGTTATTTACATGCTTATATTATGGGTTTATCTATGAGTGTTTATAACTATATGTGTGTTTATGGGTATTTCATGTATATGTCGGATGTTTATGTTTACTGTTATTTTAGTGTGAATCCATGCATTTACGAAATGTATTTGTATGTTTACATTTTACATGTAAAGATTCCGCAAGTGTTCTATGTGCATATGTTTTAATTACTTGCAGTTAGAAAAAATTATGTGCCATAGCTTAGTTGGTTGTGGGGTGTGTTACAGTATGTTCCGCAGAGAGAACAAGAGAGTTCTCTCGTGTAGTGTGGCCCGACCATGGGTGGTCTGGGACGTTACAAATTGGTATCAGAGATTCATTTTTCAACACTGAGCCTGGATGGGCCGAACAAGTTGATTTGTAGCGAAATTTCATAGAGAAATTATTTCAAAGTGGCCAAATTTCGAGTTGTAGAGCATCCAGCTACAAAATGGTATAGAAATTACGAAAAGCCCCAATTTTTGTTGTTAAATTCATGAGAAAATTGAGAAATCCAGCGAGGTGGTAAGATATTATTGATTTAATATATGTTCTAGCAAATTCAAACCCAGAATTGGTCAAATTTGAAGTTACAATAAAGCCATGATAGATGGAGGGGAATTCGTAATTAAAATTCCCAATTCGTGAACTGATTTGGGTGAATTCGTTCTAGAAATGTCAAGCCACAACGATTTGTTATTGCAAAGGTTGAATTGGTGTTACCAGGGTGAAATTAAATAAATTTCGTAGTTGCAGAATGCCTATGGAAGAAATCGGGAAAATGAGAAGCAAAAGCCCCAATTTTGGCAGCAGAATTCACAAAGAATTGATGTGCGTAAAAATGCATGTGCCCAGGAGGGCGCACTAAAATTGCATGATGCACAATTTAAAACTTGTTATAGGTAAAATTCGGTACTGCTCGACAAGATATTTGCGTGCTGGTGTGCACACTAAATTTTGGTACTGCACGGAAAAATTTTAGTGTGCAGGTGTGCGCGCTAAATTTCGATGCTGTGTGGAAAAATGTTAGTGTGCGGGTGTGTGCACTAAATTTAGGCGTCGCGTGGAAAAATGTTGGTGTACAGAACATGCGATAAATTTAGCAGTTAGCGGTGTGCGTATGCATAAAAGGTGTGCACAGTGTGCACACACAATAATAATGGTGCACATGATGTGCACAGTATTGGCAGAGCGCAATGTGGGTATATGTGTTCGTGCGACAACTTAGTTAATGGTGCGCACATATTTTTAATGCGGGGTGGAGAGGTACTAAACTTTTACATGGTGCAACACATCGAGTGAAATGCACGTGGTACAAAAACTCCATGCCGTGGATATTGGTGCACGACACGAAAGTAGTGCGCGCAAATCATTGGTGTGACAGAGGATTGATACACAGTGATTTTAAAGTGCGTGAAGCATGATTTACCCTGTGTTGTTGCTGGGCATGGTGAATATGGGTTTACAGATTGAAATTTTTGCACGCAAAGTTATTTGAAGGGATAATAACAACAGGAAACTAGTGATTTTTTATGACGTTTTATATCATTTGGATGTCATACTTTTGTAGCGCGTTTTTGAGGGCCTTAAGAGCGTTTTTAGCAACTTAAAAGCCAAAAGACAAAGGTGTATCGAAGGTACACTCTCTCTCTGTAGATCAAATGAAAGAACTCGAAGAGTGTAACATCCCACTCTAGCGCACTGAGCGAACTTATTCTTTGACACTTGATCGCAAGTGATCCGGATTTTATGCTATTACAACTTTTGATTTTGATTATGATGCGTTATGGGTTGATGACATGTTGTTTTACTACATTAACATAGACAGGTGTTATTGACTCAGTTTTACTGAGTATGCAGGGTTTTGGACCTTGAGGATGCAAAGGCATCAATGGAACCCCTTAGACTCTGGATCGTGTCAGGGAGTGTGCCATTGGGGTTTGATTGTTTTACTGTGATATTAGTGCACCTGACTGGGTGATATGATATGGATATGTTCTGACATGATTTGTTGATGATGCAGGCTGATGATAGCTTTCCAACCAGACACACATATGGAGTAAAGGGGTCACACACGACTACCAGAGATGTTGAGGGAGAGGTGTGGACAGAATCCCTGACATAGCCTACAAGCACTCACATTGTGACTCGAACTACAGGTTAATGATTACCTAGTTTGAGAGGACCCACGATGCCGCGAGGGAAGACTGCGACAGTCGCTCACGATGATTCTAAGGGGCACATAATAACGTGGGGGCCTTATTCCTTAAAGGCCCTTAGTCTCCCACAAGTTCACCTGGCGGAGTGTTGACTCCAGAGATTATTGATGTCTATCAAATCAGTCAAGAGGCGAGTGGCACCCTTGGAGTACATAGTGTGTTCTAAAGGGCATGTCGCACAAAGGAACGAATGAGGCGAGTGGCATCCTTGGAGCACCTAATGCGTCCTGAAGGGCATGTCACATTGTTGATGATAGAGGGATGAACCTAGATGGCCCTAAGATAAATAACATGTTAAGTAGTTTTTAAAAACAAATTCCCTAATTAAATGTCGCCTAGTACGAAATTTAAGGCCTAAGTCTAAATTACCCTAGTGGTAAAATTTTGTCTTCTATAAAAAAATAATAGTGATAAAAATAATAAAAATAAAAACCACTTAAATAATAATTATGATCTTCGTTAAATATTGTAACATGAAGGGAGTAATAAATTTAATTTATTCATAAAAAAGTAAAATTTTGTGCAATTAAAATTTAAAAAGGGAATTAATTGTTTTATTACCCTAATAAATTAAAGTATATTAATTAAATAAGAAAAGGGAAAAAGGGTTAATTTTCACACCTGCCTTTTTGAGTTCTAAGTAAAAAGGGGAAAGAGGGAAAATCAAAAAGAGGTAACTAGGGAAAAGAGGTAACATAAAAAGGGAAAAAGGGGAACTTAAGGGAAAAAGGGGAACTTAAGGGAAAAAGTGGAAAGTCAACTTAGTAAAGAATCTACTATTTAAGAGCTTCTAATTTTAAACTCAATTAACAATTTAATAAAATGGAAAGCTAGTAAAACCTGTAAGAGAATTTGGGGACACCTAGGAGTGATTCTAGGAGTAACTCTAGGTGGGTGAGGGAAATAAAGATAATTACTTAATTAAAGAAATTGATATATGGAGGAAAGTAAGGTGATGGGTGACAGTTGTACAGAGAGGAATGTTTAGGAATTTATTTTTAAAACTTTAATTAAAAGAGATTTTAGGAAAGAAAGGAAGTTCAAAAATCTATAAAATGAAGGAAGGAGAAGGATGAAAGATCATATTTTGTTTTCATAACGTTACGCTGCAGAAATATTGACTTGACTAATTTACTTGTGGGTGTTGGGATACCTAGCTCGGAGAGGAGTGGTAGCTCAGCCTTGCGAGGCGAAATGGGAGCTAGGCGAAACCTCTGGATAGTGTGTGTAGCCCCTTTGTGGCTCGGGGGGCTAAGGGGGAAGGAGAGTACCCCTAGCATTGGCTGGGAGGTACCGGTGAAGTCTCGACGGTCGACGAGCGGGAGTTGCACAGAGCACGTGGATGACACTCGAAGCAGGCGAACAGGAAACAATACGCTTTCCTTTTTTGATTGGTAGATTGTTATAGGATTTAGGATTTGGATCTGCTTGTTCACAGGGTAGATAAACTGGTTGTCTAGTTTCTTGACTGAAATTTTTATAGCCTAGCTGATTGATTGGTTGATTGATTTCCCATGACCTTCTTTTTCCTGCATGTCGTGACCACCTTGCTGTGTTGTTGTGACCTTCCTGGTGGTTTAGCCTTCGTCCCTAGCTCACCAGTCCTCACCTGAGTAGTCGGCCAAGAGCCTGATCTACAGTCATCGACTTAGCGTTAAAAGACCTATGGATCTCAAAGCCATGCTTTTCTGTGCGAGGATGATGAGCGAAGGATGATCTCGTCAGCCGTCTACCTTTTTTATTGTCCTTGGTTGATTGTTGTTTGCCCCTTCTAGCCAAAAGTGTCTCTGTGTATGGAATTCTTTCATAGCGTTGGTTATCCCTGCAACCATCCCATGACCCTTTTACATTGGGTCCTTACGCTCTCACTGTTGTCTACGTTGGATGGGTATTCTGGCTGGAAAAACAATTTAATCTCGTGTCTGCATTTTACCATTTGTGTTCTGGCTAGGGAAAGACTTATTGAAGTTCTGTCTGCAATTTTTATTGAAATTGTCTTATTACTAAAGGTTTTGTGTGCGATTTTATAATGAAAACATTTTATGGCTCGAAGTTGACGTCTACAATTTTTGGATGAAAGCATTTTATGGCTAGAAGTTGACGTTTGCTATATTTTTAATGAAAACATTTTATTGCTGGAAGTTATGTCTGTGATTTATTGACTTTTCTGGGTGAAATTTCCCCTTGACCTCATCGTTGGATTGATGCCAACTCTCAAATTGGTTTATTTATGACCTTCACTTCAAGAAAGCGGCTAAAATTGCATCTATGTAATTGATGTTACACCTTCACCTCTGCGATTGGTATAAATTTGTTGTATATACCTTTTCCTTCGCCAATCGCATTTATGCACAGCTGTAAGGTCATTCCTCTGCAAAATCCTATGGATGTAATGGTTGTATGATCCATTCCCCTACCGAACTATATATAAGTAAAGGATGTAATAATAACAACTATGCAATTGGTTTTTGAAATGGTTGTTCAATCCCTTCCTTGGAAAATCGTTTTGTGCATTCGTTGTAAATACTTCTGCGGTTTGGGATCGTGTAATGGATGTAACATCCTATCCTCTGCAAATCGAATTTGTGTAATGGCCATCTTATTATTACCTCCACTTTTGTAAACACGATTTGCTGTAATACTTACCTCTGCGATTGTACTAATGTGACACCTGCCTCTGTGTTTTCTTAGGGCCACAGATCTCTACAATTTTCCCTTTAATTACTGGTTGGCAGCAATCTGATAGCTTCACTCTGACTGTGTTAGGGCTGCGATCATGACTGTTCGTGGGAAGCATTTTGACTGTGTGATATTCGTGCCCTAGGTGACTAAGAATTGTTGTACGGTTGACCTTTAGTTTCAATGGATAGAATTTGATTGTTTATTGGAAACCATCTAACAAAATGATGGCATCATTTGAATGTTACTGACATTGATTTTCTTTCCTAATCTATAACCTGCTCATATAATAACTATGCTTCTTATTTTATGTAATAGGCACAGCCACATGTAATTTCGACAACAGTCTCGATTGTTGACGACCTTATGTAATTCTGATGTATTTGGCAGCCTTTGTTCATTTTCCCGCCCATCTTTACAGTCTTGGTTATTCACCATTACTTACCCGCAAATTCTCACCTATATTAGACAACACGAAATGGGATTCTATGGCGTTTCACTTTTACCTCTACATTTTTACTATGCCTCGCAGTAATTCTCATTTATTACTTAAGGCAATAAAACTCATTAATGATTATGGTAGTGAACCCAATTTTAGAGATATGGTCTTAGTTTCTCATTGAATGATTATGGCCTTAGAGAAATTACCCTTCTTAGTCGACCCCTTAATATTTGTAGTAATTTAATGAGTTAAAATGTTTCACTATTGCATTTTGCCTCAATGTAGATAACCTTGTTAGTTTCTATATTAATGGTTATATTAATGTCATGTTAATTGCCTTACTTGCTATAGTAATTGTCAATGTCTTGTAATTTGATTAAATGTACACTTCCAAATCAATACTGTAATAGTACTGAGTAATTTAATGAGTTAATAATGATTCACTATTGCAATTTGCCTTAATATAGATAACCTTGTTAATTGCGACATTGATGGTTATGTTAATGTCATGTTAATAGCCTTACTTTCTATATTAATTGTCAATGTCTTGTAATTTGATTAAATGTACACTTCCAAAGCAATACATTAATAGTAGTGAGTAATTTAATGAGTTAATGATGATTCACTATTGCAATTTGCCTTAATGTAGATAACCTTCTTAATTGTGATATTGATGGTTATGTTATTGTCATGTTAATTCCCTTATTCACTTTATTAATTGTCAATGTCTTATAATTTGATTGAATACGTTACTTTCAAGGCAATACTGTAATAGTATAGTGAGTAAAGGTTACATCTCTTCAATCCAATCACCGTGTTTGATCTTAAGTTTAATGCCTAGCCTCTAATACTTTCTCTACTGATCATTTTGGGGAATGACCAGTTCTACTGGTTAAATGTTATATAGTAAAAAGTGTTAATGTCTTACACATCATTCCCAACCATGATTACATTAAGGATTAATTGGAGGGTACGTTGATGACCTAGATATGTTTTAGATTTGCTCACTGTAAGAGTTCTAACTACTTGTATAATAAATTTTGGGTGAGTTGGGTTGTTAGGATGATTGTCATTAGCTTAGTAGGCTTGGTCTTCTTGTGTCAGGCGAGATGTAGACACCTCCTTGTTCCTCAGAACAGTCGCCAGCCCTGAGACCTTAAATGGTCAAAATCGATGGGAACCTAGGATTGAGAGTTGCTTATGTGTCCTGGAGGTCCTAACCACTGCAGGGTAGGACGGGCGGGTAGTCAATCTTATTTTTTTCATCGGTTGATTTTTTTTCATTTCTTCCATATGCTTGATGTTCATCTTAGGTCGTTATGTTGTTGTCACAGTTGCATGTGTCATGTTCGTCGTCATGTTGCGATGCAAAGTATAATGTCTTTATTACCCTTATACACATGCACACACAAAAAAAAAATTCACTTGTTATGAAAGGTTTGTTGTCGTATGAAACGAGTCGGCTGTTACAAAGAGATCTTTCTAATGGTGTAAATTGTTCGTCAAACAGAGCTTTTATGAGAAAGTTACAGCTTAAACAATGAAGGGTAAATTTTAAGACCCATCTAACTTCAAAGAGCCATAACTTTCTACTCCAGAATCAGATTGAGGCGTAGGAGTAGTCAATGGAAATCTATTGAGACATAGAAGACAATCCAAGAGATGAATTAAATTTATGGGCATGTTAGAATCATTTAATATGTAAAATAAGGCACCTATAACATTCCAAAACAAAAACACAAATTGTCTTAGAACTTCAGCAGGTTGTAACTACCAGCCCAGAACCTAGAATGAGGTGAAACTTGAACAAAATGTACATAATATTTTTATGAAGATACGTAATTGAGCTCATTCAAAAAGTTTGATGGAGTATGTGTGCAAATTCATAATTACAGTGTAGAGTTGTGCCAAGTTGAAAAATGAACAAAAAAATTAATAGGAAAATTTCAAATGACCACAACTTTCTTCTCCAGACTCGGAATTGAGCATGTGAGCAGGAGTTGGAAAGGTATTGAACAATGGAATCTAATTATCCATCTAGAAAATTTATTTGGGAATTCAAATTTTCAGGAAATAGAAGAAAGGATTCATATTTTTCATGAGTTTGCTGAAACAATTAGTTTGACAAAGTTTTGTTGGATGCACATTTTGCAAAGTTAACAACAACTAGATCAGATCGAGATCAACATAGAGTCTAGAGTAATGGAAGAGGGACAGGGGACTTATATTCAAGAGGATTAAATTAGAGGGATGGATGTCCATTTGGGCATTGAAGTAACAAACTCCAATGGACATGGAGATGAAAGGAATGAAAACGTGAATATGGAAAAGACCATCAAAAATTTGCAGAAGGATGTCCAAAGCCATAAAGTTGATAATGAAAAGGATTATGAGATCCAAGAAGTAGCATGATGAATTCAACATGAATTTATTGGAGAGATTGAATAGAATAGAAAATAAATTGGATAAGAAGAGTGGCTCAAGAAAATATGGAAATCATGGGTATCATGATGAGAAAATAAAATCAAGGAGTGTTAGAATACATCACCATCACTCCTCGAGTCATTCCAATAAGAGATCACACAACAAATCAAGTCCATCCCCTGTTAGGAAGAAGAAGAGGTCTAGGGTGGATGAGCTACGAGGAGAAATGAACAAAATAAAACCTCCTACATTTGATGGTGAGCACAAGAAGGATGAAGATGCATAGACATGGTTGTTGGGCAAGAGAAAGTATTTTCAATTGCATAATTATTCTTCTCATGCAGACGGTAGAATTGTTATCTATCAACTCAAGAGAAAGGCATCCATGTGGTGGGATCAACTTGTGCAGGTGCAACACATTAAGGAGAAAAGTGTTACTTGGAGGGAATTCAACAAGTATTTCAAGAAGAAATACTTGACTAAGAGATACTATGACAAGAAAATTAAAGAGTTGTTTGAACTCAAACTTGGGAGTATGACTATTGATGAATATGAAAGAAGGATTTTAGAACTGCTGAAGTATGTCTCTTTCATCAAGGATGAGATAGTTAAGATTCAGAGGTATTTGAGTGGATTTCCCTCATTCATCAATGACAAAATACAGTCTGATGATCCCAATACATTGGAGGAGACCATAAGGAGAGCTAAGTGCCTATATGATTAGCAGAAATCAAGGCCAAATTTCCAAAAATCTTGGGAAGACAAAAATAAATTCAAGGTGGATCAGAGGAAGAAAGAAGCTAAGACACCATTCTTCATAAATAATCCATAGGGACAACAAACTCCTAGAGATCCGAGAACAATTGAAAGAGGGGGTCAAAGGACAAGGCAACCACCTATTCAATGTTGGGGTTGTAAAGGAGATCACATGTTCAAAGATAGTCCTCACAGAGGTGAAAAAGGGAGGATTGTTCACAATGTACAACAAGTTGAAACAGTGGAGGACATGGGAAGAAATGTGCCTAGGATCTATGCAGCCCTAGACAACAAGCAAGCAGAGTATCAGTCACATATGATTGAAGTGGAAGGTATGACCAACAACCAAACAATTGTTATTTTAATTGATTCAAGAGATATTCATAGTTATATAATTCGTAAGATGGGGGGGAATTTTGAATTTGACAAGAAGCAAGCATGGACAATATTGGTTAGTGCAGCTAGCTACAACAACCAAAAGAAAAGTTAATGATATTGTTAATTCGTGTTGTGTGGACACGAATGGGTTGTACACCAAGGCAGATTTGAACATCTTGACTTTAGGTTTCTGTGACTGTCTAATTGGGATGGATTGGTTGGACCAACATCATGCTCTCTTAGACTATCATAAAAAAGCATTTACTTGATTGGATGAGGAAGGGAACCAAAGGAAATTGCAGGGAATTCCCAGGGCAGTAACCATCAGAGAAATTTCATCATTACAGCTGAAGAAATGTTACAGGAAAGGGTGTCAAATATTTGCAGCACATATGGAAGAGAAACCTAGAGATAAGGTTCCAATTTCAAAAGATTATGTAGTACTAAAAGAGTTTGAAGATGTGCTCAGGGAGGTACAAAGACTACCCCCAAAGAGAGATATTGATTTCTCTATAAATTTAATGCCTTGAGTAGCTCTAGTGTCAAAGACTCCTTACACAATGAGTACACCAGAGATGAAGGAGTTTCAAATGCAGCTTGAATAACTTTTGAAGAAGGGGTATATACGCCCAAGTGTGTCACCTTGGGGTGCTTTAGTCTTGTTTGTGAATAATAAATATGGGACATTGAGATTGTGCATTGACTTCAGACAGTTGAATAAAGTGACTGTTAAGAACAAGTATCCTCTACCAAGGATCTATGATCTCTTTTATCAATTGAAGGATGCAAAGATATTTTCAAAGATAGATGTCAGGTCAAGACACCATCAGGTAAGGATTAAAGAGGAAGACATCAACAAGACCACCTTCAGGGCAAGGTATGGTCATTATGGGTTCATAGTGGTGCCATTTGGGTTGTCAAATGCACTAGCTATTTTCATGTGCTTAATGAATGGTGTTTTCCGAGAATTTTTATATGTAACATCCCGCTCTTGCGCACTGAGCGAATTTATTCTTTGAGCACACTTGCTCGCAAGTGATCCGGATTTTTATGCTATTAAAACATTTGATTTTAATTATGAGGCGTTATGGGTTGATTTCATGAGGCGTTAGATAGGTGCTATTGACTCAGTTTTACTGAGTGTGTAGGATTTCAGACCTCGAGGATGCAAAGGCATCGATGGAACCCTTTGGAATCTGGATCAATTCGAGGAGTGAACTAATCGAGTTTTATTGTTTTATATGTGATATTAGTTCATCTGATTAGATGATATGATATGGATATATTTCTAACATGATTTGTTGATGATGCAGGCTAACGATAGCTTGCCGACCAGACTCACATGTGGAGTAGAGGGGTCATTCTCGACTACCAGAGATGTTGAGGGAGAGGTGTGGAAAAAAACCCTAACACAACCTACTAGAACTCCCACTGTGGCTCAAACTGTAGGTTAACGATTACCTAGTACGAGAGGACCCACAATGCCATGAAGGAATACTGCAACAGTCGCTCACGATGATTCTAAGGGGCGCGCAATAAGGCAGGGGCCTTATTCCTTAGAGGCCCTTAGTTTCTCACAACATCACCTGACAGAGTATTGAC
Source organism: Picea mariana (assembly GCA_032191745.1). Classification (NCBI taxonomy): domain Eukaryota; kingdom Viridiplantae; phylum Streptophyta; class Pinopsida; order Pinales; family Pinaceae; genus Picea; species Picea mariana. Next base: position 437,629 of record JASDQU010102578.1, read on the forward strand.
TCCAGGGTTTTTTGATGTCTACCAAGTCAGTCAAGAGGCGAGTGGCACCCTTGGAGAACATGGTGCGTCCTTTAGGGCACATCGCGCAAGAAAAGTAGAAAGAGGCAAGTGGCACCCTTGGATCACCTAGTGCATCCTTAAGGGCACATCATGTGGTTATTTAATAAATATTGCCCAACCTAGGAAATTAAGGTCTAGGTCTAAATTTTACTGGTGATAAAATTTTATCTATTTAAAAATAATAATAATAATAATATATATATATATATATATAATAAATAATAATGATAATCTTTATTAATCTTGTGACAAGAAGGGGGTAAGAAATTAAATTGATTTATAAAATCTTTTGGGATAAATTTAAAAAGGGAAAACAATTGTTTTACTTATTATGCTAATTAAAAAAAAAATCATTAGAAAGAAAAAGGGAAAAAGGGTAAGTTTCTGCACTTGCCTTTTTGAGTTTAAATAAAAAAGGGAAAGAGAGAAATCTAGAATAATTAGGAAACTAGGAAAAAGTAGGAAACACAAAAAGAAAGGTGAAACACAAGGAAAAATCAGAAAGTCTAACTTAGTAAGGTATATAGCATTAAAGAACCTTGTAAATTAAATAGAACTAGTAATTTAATAATGGGGAAAGTCATGAAAACCTGTAAGGGAATTTGGGGACACCTAGGACCGATTCTAGGAATGACTCTATGTGGGTGTGGGAAATAAGGGTAATTAATTAATTAAAGAAATGAGTTTTTGGAGGAATGAAGGGGATGGGTGACACATGTACGGGGAGGATTTTTATGAATTAATTTATTAAACATTAAATAAAATGGGATTTTTGGAAAGTAAGGGACTTCGAAGCTCTATATAATGGAGGGAGAAAATTGATGATTGATCTGTTCTGTTTGCGTAACGTTACGCTGCATAAATCTCTACTTGACTGACTTAGCTTGTGGTAGTTGAGATACCCATCTCAGTGAGGAGTGGTAGCTAAGACTTGTGAAGCGAGCTGTGAGCTAGTTGAATCTATGGATAGTGTGTGTGGCCCTTTTATGGATCGGGGAGCTAAGGGGGAAGAAGAGTACCCCTAGCGTTGGCTGGGAGGTACCGATGAAATCTCATCGGTTGGTAAGCGAGAGTTTCATGGAGCGCTCGAGACATCAACTCAGAGCGGGCGATTGGGCAACGATACGCTTCCTTTATTTCTGCATGGTAGATTGTTAGTGTGATTTATGCTTTCAGTTATGTATTCTTAATCGAGTAAATAATATGATAGTCTTAGCGTTCTAGTTGATGACTAAAATTTCCCAATAGCCTTAGCTTGATGATGACTGATTTCCCATGGACTTCGATCCTTGCATGTCTTGACCGCCTGTAGTTTTTTTTTATTTCGATGATTTTAGTTTATTTTTTCCTTCGTCCCTAACTCATCAGTCCACACCTGAGAAGTGGGCCATGAGCCTGATCTACGGTCGTCGCTTCAGCGTTAATAGAAATATGGCTCTAAACGCCCTGCTTTTATGTGCATGGATGATGAGAAAAGGATTTTTCTGTCAGCTATCTACCTATGATGTTTTTCCTTGGCTAATGGTTTGCCTTGTGCCCTGGTGCGTTTATTTAACCCTGCAAAATTTGATTACCGACGAAGTTTTTCTTTAATCTCAACATGTTTATATCTCGTTGTTATCTCGTTTTTACCTCGTTTTTATATCTTGTTGGACATTCCTGTGTTTTTACATCTCATTTTGATTTCCTGGTGTTCGTTACTTCTTCGGCTGCACTCCGTTGACTTATGGGTGAATATGCACAACAAATCCTTTTTTTTTTTTTTTTGGTTAGTAGTTTGGATTGCCAGGCACTGGACAAGCTACACTCCTTTCATTTTAGACATCCAGTGTGTATTGGTTGAGACTAATTTTACTTCTAGTCATTTTATTGAATGTTTAATCTCAACGCACTAAATTAATGGGATGATTTAACCTCAGTAAATTTTTACTATTTAAACTCAGCGATTTGATATAATTGTATGTTAATATCTCTGTAAAATTGACCAGTAGACCATCATTTTATTTAATCCCTGAGTTACAGTGTCTTATCACTGAACTCACCAGTGTTTTTATCTCAAATTTTATAGCGCCCTCCCTAGTAATTCACCATGAATTTATCTTGTCACATCAATTTGCCTTTAAATTGATTGAGATTGTTGTTGAATGGGCACGATTTTCCATTAAAAGGGTAGCCTGCATTTTGCTGATGTTTGGACAACGATTTTTCTCATATATTAAATGATATCAATGTGAACCTCCTTCTGACATGTGTGCACATCGATTTTTCTTATATGTGAATGATGGAAAATGTAAAGATCCTTCTACTATGCTTGCACAACGATTTTTCTCATATATTAAATGATAGCAATGTGAATTTCCTTTTGGCATGTGTGCACAATGATTTTGCTTATATATGAATGATGACAAATGTAAATTTCCTTCTGGCATGTGTGCACAATGATTTTTCGTATATGTGAATGATGGAAAATGTAAATTTTTTTCTGGAATGCTTGCACAATGATTTTTCTCATATATTAAATGATAGCCATGTGAATTTCCTTCTCACATGTGATCCCCTCGAGTTTTCTTATATATGAATGACGAAAAATGTAAATTTCCTTCTGGCATGCTTGCACAGGGATTTTGCTCATATATTAAATGATACCAATGTGAATTTCTTTCTGGCATGTGTGCACAACGATTTTTTTTATATATGAATGATGCCAAATGTAAATATCCCTCTGGTAGGCTTGCACAACGATTTTTCGCATATATTAAATGATAGCAATGTGAAATTCCTTCTGGCATGTGTGCACAGTATTTTTTCTTATATATAAATGATGACAAATGTAAATTTCCTTCTGGCATGTGTGCACAATGATTTTTCTTAAATATTAATGATGGCAAATGTAAAATTCCTTTTTCCATGTTTGCACAATGATTTTCTTATATATTAACTGATAGGAATGTAGTGTCCATTCTGGTGCGTTTTTGCACAGTAATTTTCTTTAAATAATGGCGGCAGTGTAGTGTCCCTTCTGGTGCATTTTTGCACAACATTTTTCTTATTTAAATGATTTCAACAATACAATTCCTATCTGTTGTGTATGTGTAATGATTTTTCCATATTTATTAATGACAACAATGTCATTCCTACCTGGTGTGTATGTGCAGTGATTTTTCTGTATTTATTAATGACAACAATGTCATTCCTATCTGGTGTGTATGTGCAGAGATTTTTTCTTATTTATTAATGATAGCAATGTCATTCCTATCTGGTGTGTATATACAGTGATTTTTCCTTATTTTTAAATGACACCTCCCTTATATTGGCTAGCTGATAGCCTTTCTAGACCTTCAGTTTAGTCTTGGACAACATTTAATTGAATAAAACCGCCTTTAATGTTTAAACAACCTTTAACAGAGCATAACTATATTTAATTGGTTTAGACAACCTTGATTGATTAGAAAACCTTACTTCTTTCATGGACAGTTCCTAATTTAATTTAATTTAGACTTGTCAATTTGGTTTAATATTGACTAAAGAAGACTTGCTGAATTAATGTGAATTAATGTTAATTAGATTGAGTTTAATGATTTAGTTATAAAGTAGAATTAGTGTTTTATTCGAAAGTAATGTTATTTAGATTGAAATGAATGAATGAGGTGTAAGGTAGAATGGTCAATTGAACTTGTATCCGATGGTAAGTTAAAGACTAATTTATAATTTAGACTTTCTAAATTTAGATGGATAATCAATGTCAAAACAATTGTAACTATTGACTAGTTTAGACTAAATGAATGGTTAGGTCATTTCCGATGTCATGTATTGGCTTGTGTCATCCCTTGTTTTATTCCTTAGGCGTTTCGTTGACCTATTGCTTGGGGTGTGGGTGTAGTCTCCTTGTTCGTTGTTTCTTCCTAGCGCGTTGGATTTATCTAGAGTATTCGGTCTGGATAGGATGTGTTGTGCCAATTTATGGACACGTCTGTCACCTAGGGATGACATGATTCCTGATGAGGGAATAATGGTGTGCCCTATTGGGTAGCGACAAACGAGAACTTGATCAGGTTTTGTGCGTTCTGAGTGGGTGTTGTCGAGCATTGTAAGATGTTTTTTTTTCCCTGGGTAGGACGCCCTCATTGCATGGGTTCATGTGCCTTGAGGTCTATTCTTATTCATCAAGGTCATTGTGTTGGGAGGGGATGTTGTCCCTTAGCTTGTAGGTGTGTCTTGTTTTCGGCGGGCAGGTAATCATTCCTCCTTGTTGTACTTCACATGTTTCACCCAGTATCCGTCATGTAATTGTGTGGTGTCATAGTAGCCTATTTCTTGGACTGCATGCTTGCATTCGTCATCAATGGTGTGGTTAAATTTTTGTCGTCGTCGCCTTCTTGCCTAAAAACAAAAAACAAAAAAAATTGCACTTATGCTTCTCTTATAGTTGTAAGAAGAGGGGTTGTTACATTATACAAGCTTGTCATTGTATTTTTGGATAACATTATGGTATAGTCCAAGTCATAAGAAGACCATGAGAATCACTTAAGGATGGTGTTGCAAGTATTAAGGGAGCATCAGTTGTATGCAAAGTTGAGCAAGTGATCATTTTGTTAGATGAAAATTCATTATTTGGGGCATATTATTTCAAAGGATGGGATAGCAGTGGATCCTGAGAAGATAAAATCCATTAAAGAATGGTCAGTGCCAAAGAATGTGACAGAGGTGAGGTCATTCATGGGTCTTTCCAGATACTACATAAGATTTATTAAAGGATTTTCAAAGATTTCACACCCAATCACCTCCTTGCAAAGAAAGGGTGTGAGGTTTTAGTGGACATTGGATTGTGAAAAGAGTTTCCAACACTTGAAACAATTATTGACAAGTGCTCCAATACTAAGGATTGCATACCCAAATGAAAACTTCATTGTATGCACAGATGCATGTAAAGAGGGACTTGGTGGAGTCCTCAGTCAAAATGGTTTTGTTATATGTTATGAATCAAGGAAGTTTAAGGAGCATGAAAGAAACTATGCCACTCATGATTTGGAGTTGGCATCCATAGTGCATGCCTTGAGGAAATGGAGACACTACCTCATGGGGAAAAGTTTTTATCTAAGAACAGACCATAATGTTCTGAAATATTTATTTGATTAGTCAACTCTAAATGTTAGGCAAAGCAAATGGTTAGAATCTCTGAGTGAATATGACTTTGATATAAAGCATATCAAGGGGAAAGAGAACAATGCGGTTGATGCACTCAGCAGAAGAGTCCATGGAATTCATGCTACAACCATTATCATGTACCAATAATATTTAAAACCCATAATGATAGAGGTTGCCAAATCATATTTGCAATACAAGGAATTAGTGGAAAAATTACAGCAAGGTATTTTGCAGCAGAAAATTGAAGAATACAAGCTAGTTAATGATGGAATTCTCATGTACAGGGGCATAATTCATGTACCAAATTCTAATGAATTGAAATATATGATATTGAGAGAAATTCATAATGTGCCTTATGCTGGGCACCCAAGTTATCAGAGAACGATTCCAGCTGTCAGGAGCCAATATTATTGGCTAGGCATGAAGAAAGAAGTTCTTGATTTTATTTCCATATGTTTGGAATGACAAAAGGTAAACGCTGAGAATAGACACCCATCTGGTTTTCTATAGCCATTGCCCATTCTTGAGTGGAAGTGGGAAGTTGTAACAATGGATTTCATCACCAAACTTCCCAGAAAAAACAAGCAACATGATTTTATCATGGTAGTGGTGGATAAGCTTACTAAAGTTTCCCATTTTGTTCCAGTTAAGCTCACTCACAAGGCAACCAACATTGTTCATCTTTATATGATGGAAATTTCCATATTACATGACATACCAAAGACAATTGTGTCTAACAGAGATAAAAAAAATTACCTCAAAATGTTGGAAAGGATTATTTAATGGATTTGGAACAAATTTGAATTTTAGCACAACTTATCATCTAGAATCAGATGGTCAAATAGAGAGGGTGAATCAAGTGATTGATGATATGTTAAGGATGTATGTGATGGATAAACCATCAAAATGGGAAGAGTACCTACACTTGGTAGAGTTTGCTTCCAACAATGGGTACCAAGCATCTCTAAAGATGAGCCCATTTGACGCACTTTATGGTAGAAAGTGAAACACACCAGTAAGTTGAGATAACCCAGTAGACAGAGCAGTGGTTGGACCATATTTTCTCAGGGAAGTGGAGGAGAAAATGATAAAAATAAAACAAAATTTAAAGTCTACCCAAGACATGAAGAAACGTTATGTTGATAAGGACGGAACTCACAGGGAATTTAAAGTGGGTGATCATGTATTCTTGAAAGTGAAGGCCAGCAAAAGTCCCGTAAAGTTGGGGAATTGTTCAAACTTGGCAGCTTGCTATTGTGGGCCATTTGAAATCCTAGAGAGGATTGGTCCAGTGGCTTATATGATTGCATTGCTTACATCTATGTCTATTCATAATGTATTCCATATATCATTGCTAAATAAATATATACCTGATGATAATCATGTTATTGATTGGAACGTGATTCTCATGGATCAAGAAGGTGATTTTCAAGTCCATCTGGTACGCATCTGGATAGGAAAATCAAACAGCTCTGGAACCGATCCATAGGGCTTGTAAAGGTCCAATGAACCTGGTACAGTCCTGAGGACGCTACTTGGGAGCATGAGGATGCAATGCGGGCATAATACCCACATATTTTTGAGGATTTTTGAAATTTTGTTGTATATGGGTACATGATGCACTGAGGATAGTGCATAAATAAGGAGAGGGAATTGTAATATCCCTAGGTCGCACCCAATTGTAATATAGATGAAAATGTACTTAAGTTGGCTAATTGTTTTGATATCATTTATGTATACACATTTCATGGCATAGTGTGCACATGTACTGCGCAATGCAATGATGAAGTGTGCACATTCCAGAATACCATGCATAGCATCTTAAGTGCGCGTGATTGTGAGGCCAACAAGACTTTCTGTATATATTATATTTTATAGGTTGGTGAGCCATGTTATTATAAGCTAGGATGATTATGTTTTGATTAGGCCGGAGAGCCTAGATGTTAAAGTCCAGTGCGCCTATTTTTGTACATGTCTCATAACTAATATAAAATACATCATTGCATGCGGACCGACCACGATAAAATAGATGGGGGACTAAACTCCACTAGTTAGGGAAAGGGAGGGGCTAAGTTAAGGAAAGGGCCTAAGCTAGGGAGCTTAATCCAAAAAAGAATATTATATTAATATTTCTTAAATCATAAAGTATGGATAATTATTTTATCCTAAGTTCTAAATTTGGATACAAGTAGGCCAAAGTAGCTCCCAACATGACAAGTGTCAAGTTGGGGACATGCATACATATTGCTGGGAATTAGTTCATTTCCTATCATCTTTTCCCATCATCTTTTCCATCATTATTCCCATCATTCCTACTATCCAGTCAATCATCCATGAGTATTCACACACAATTGTAGTATCTTTCGTATCTTGATGACAGTACCTGAACCTGGATCCATAGCCATTTTTGTGTTGGTGTATCTAGTTAACTTGGGAGTTGGACTTAAGAAGCGGGTTTTCAGGCTTGTGATCAATTCTCTAGGTGAGAGAATTGTTGGGGACTGATTCCTGAAGGTGCTAAACTGCAGTTACAGTGGTCTGAGACTTCCTGTCTAGACTATTGCTGAAGCCCAGAAAGGAAGTGGGACAGCTGAACGACTGTTGAGAAGAGAAGGGCCACACTTCCTGGGTGGGACAGGCATGTGGGGAATGAGCGACTGTAGGCTGTTAGTTGAGTGAGAACCTATGACAGAGTCTTTCGTATTGTCCATGAGCCTTTAGCATGGTTAAGAATCCCTTTACGCTGTTAGAGTTTAGTCCCACCTCAGGGGTGACTCACTTTTGAGAGTGATGAACACTGCGGTATAAGGCTGGGAGGTTTGTGGAAGGTCTCCACGCAGTTGGTGACATTCTTACCAACATAAGTGCCAATCTGGGTGATAAATTTACATGTTGCATTGTTATTTATGTGCTTATATTATGGGTTTATATATGTGTGTTTATAACTGTCTGTATTTTTATGGGTATTTCTTGTATATGTTGCATGTCTATGTTTACTATTATTTTACTGTGAATCCATTCATTTACAAAATGTATTTATTTGTTTACGTTTTACATGTAAAGCTTCCACAAGTGTTCTGTGTGTATATATTTTAATTGCTTGTAGTTAGAAAAATTTATGTGGCATAGCTCAGTTGGTTATTGGGTGTGTTGCATTATGTTGCATAGAGATAATAAGAGATTTCTCTCATGTAGCATGGCCTGGACATGGGTGGTTTGGGATGTTACACTAAACACGGGAAACAATGACCTGTGAATGGGGCCAACATTGAAATTTTTTCAAATTGTTTCTTTATGCATTGAAATTTCACATGGATAGAATATTTGCATGCCTTAACAATATGGGAGGGTTTCTGGACTCAAATTTGACTCACACACCCACTTTATTCCATCATCAATTCATCATGTAAACCATACACCTTAATTTTTTTTCGGAGTACACAAATTGGTTGAGACAAGTTTTAAGTTTTCATCAGTCTTTATTCATTTTTCTTTCAGGTTCTACATTGTATATACAATGTATGTGTGTCATAGTTGTGATGAAAAATCCCTCTTTTCATTCATTTTTTAATGAACACTATAAAAATGACTGTGATGAATGGCCCATGCGTCCCTAAGGAAATTTCTATGATCTTGTACCTTGTTGTTTGACCCTAGATAATTCTTTGGAAAACCATGGGAACCATACTTCATGTTACAAATGCATTTTAAATAATCATTGTTATATCACATATTACATTTTTCATTCCATAAAACCCTAAGAATGGATCATAAATCCCTCTTTTTTCGTTGATTTCTTAATCAACACCATACAAATACTCCCTTGCAATACTATATGCGGGGATATGTTTACTGTCGAATGCATTTTACAAGGAAATTGTACTAGGACTAGACACAGGCAACAATGACCTGTGAATGGGGCAAGAATAATTAGTTACACATAATGTGATTTCTTATCTTCATGGATTCATAAATAGGGTGTTTACAATGTCTATAAATGTAATTTTTCCCCACATACAAAAGTATAATCAATAAATAAGGTTCAAATACAAGATATTGTAACTGCAAGGACCTAAGTGGAGTCATCGATTTGTCGGGTTTTAGTGTTCCAAATGAACACTAAAATTCTTCATGACACTTGTCACCAAATGATTATATCACAAGGTTGGAGGCATATGGGAATTGAGATGAGGCTTTATAACCCTAAAATAAAAATATAAATTAATTGAACTTTTACTAGATTGAAAGGTGCGTGCAATTTAAAATACTAACAACCCAAAACTAAAAGGGATCAATACATAGACTGTCAATGAGAGGTGATCTGGTGGTGTGTAGGAAGAGGCCTAGCACCTTCAAAATGATCATTCTCCTCCAAATATCCACATTTATGTCTAATTCTAAATCCTCATTCCTCCTTGAGTTCAATGTCCCCATGATTCTAGTGTGGCAATGCTTGATGTGAAAGTTTACACATTTCAAATTATGGGATCATACATAAAATAATGTATCACCTTTAGTGGATCATACATATATATATGGGAAAAATACAACTAGAAGAAGATGCTTCATTTGTTAACTCAATATCTAATCAGTTACAGATGCTTCATTTGTTAACTTGAATCTTCCCTTATTCTTAATCTTAGTCTCTACTTTCCATTATCAAACTACAAATAAATCCATTCGCAAAGGGTGATCTTCAAGTGATTATGTGATTATATAGTGGACTCTAACAGTAGATCGCAACTCCTCTTCCCTTTCCACATAATATACTCTTCTTAAGAAGTTGTGAATATCCCTTCAGTCCACTGGTTGGTCACAAGAAACAAAAATATTGGTAGATTGTTCCATGGTTGGCAGTGGATTACATAATGCCATATGGTTTCTATAAGGGTGCCAAATTCTAGAGGTATAGGAAAGAAGAAATTGTCAACCACCTATGGAATAGAGTTGAATCCACCAGTCCATAGAAACTCATTAGTAGCCACATAGCTCTGACATATGACATAGAACCAATGCCCATCATAGAGGGGAAACAAAGAGAGGCAATTTCCCATGTTGAAGATACAGTAAACATTTCATGGGAAGGTGCACTCCAAGATTTACAAGCCATATGTAGTGGGATTCATCTAGATATTTAGAGGATAGAACCACAATACCCTCATAATTTATAAGATAACATGCATACACTACTCCATATGGATGGATTATTCCACGAATTGTTTCCACGTTTCCATTATTTTCATTTTTTTTAAAATTGGGCAGGATTTTTGTTGTTATTTCCCTTGCAGTACTAGATGCAGGAATGTGTGTAATGTCTAACAAATTTTAAAAGGAACAATGAAAAGACAATGTATTAGGACTAGACATGGGAAACAATGACCTCTGAATGGGGCCAACGTTGAACTTTTTTCAAACTATTTCTATATGCACTGAAATTTGACATGGATAGACTATTTGCATGCCTTAACGATATGGGAGGATTTAAAGACTCAAATTTGACTCACAAAACCACTTTTTTCCATCATCAATTCATCATGTAAACCCTAACCATAAAAATAGTAAATGTGAGGTGAATGGTGTCATACTTACATGTATTGAGTTTCATGACATACAAGGGGTTGTATTGTCTCATTTATGGGTGCCTTTGTCGAGGGCTATCCACATCCTTTTCCTCTCTTTTTTTTCAACGGATATTTTTCCAATACCTTTATTATTTTCCATGTGTTAAAAAGTTGAAGACATTAAGGAGCACTAAAAAGGAAATGCATAGACCACATACGCTCTACCTATGTTTACAATACTTTTCCAAGTTGAACACAATAAGGTTCACTAAAACGAAATGCCCACATGTGCTCTACCTTGAAAAGCATTGTTGATTAATTAGTTATTTATTTTATGGGTCCCTCATATTTTGAGAAGCATTTCATTTCTCTCGGGATACCAGGGTGAGATTTTATTGCATGATTCTTTTTTCCAAGGAACCTCCGTGTAACAACCCCTTCGTTACGTCTACGAATAGCGAAGTACAATAGGAAAATTTTAATTTTTCTTTTCATTTTAAAAATAAGATATTAACAACATCACCTAATGCACTAAGGTGACACATGATCAAAATATAAACAACTCTACATATCATTGTGGAACGAGATTTCAAAATATAATGCCAAACAATCTCATGATACTATCACTAATAACAATGACTTGCCGGATATAAAACGCTTTTTACCTTACCAAATAAAATCATACCTTGGCCACACGCCCACTTCGGAGACGAACCTCGTGCTATGCCGCTCCCCTCGCTCCGTGCCGCTTCTGCTTGCCGACCAAAGAAAGCTCACCGGTACCTCCCAGCCAAACGCTAGGGGTACTCTTCTTCCCCCTTAGCCCCCCGAGCCGCAAAGGGGCCACACAAGCACCAGAAATAAAATAGCGTCTCATCCTGCCTCAACAGGCGGAGCTA